>MDKI01080277.1:0-20163 GCA_005239505.1 Nicotiana paniculata | reverse complement strand
CAACTTTCCACTTGGCTTATCTTGAAACGAAGTGGATTTCATACTCTGCTTCTTGCTCATCTTTGTCGTGAACTTCACAGTGATGTGTTGACATTCGTAGCTTCTTTATTTTCAGATCTTGGTACAAACTTGCTCCATTTTCTGACTTCTTGCTTGTCGTTCCCTTTGTGAGGTTCATATATGGGCAGTCTTTCATTTCAAGCAGAGGCCATGCTCAATTCCATGTCATGGGCACGAGTTGCAAGTTCTTCAAATGTGCTAGGCTTGATACCTTGCAAGATGTATCGCAATACCCAATGCATACCTTGGATGCACATCTCTAAGCCAGAAGCTTCACTAAGCCTGTCTTTACAGTTGAGGCTTGCATTCCTCCAACGATTGATAAAGTCAATAACTGGTTCACTCTTCCGTTGACGAGTACTTGTGAATTCTATCATACTCATAGTACATCTCGTGCTATAAAATCAGTTGAGGAATTCTTGCTCTAGTTGATCCCAGCTATCAACAGATCCAGCCTCAAGGTCCGTGTACCAGTCAAAAGAATTTTCTTTTAATGAGCGGACAAACTGTTTGATGAGGTAATCTCCATAAGTCCCAGCATTGTTTCATGTCTCAACGAGGCGCGCCACTTGTTGCTTTGGATTTCCTTTGCCATCAAACTGTTGAAATTTCAGAGGTTGATAGCCAGTAGGCATCTTCAACATATCGATCCTTGAAGTGTACGACTTTGCATAGGTAAATGAGGACTTGGAAGCAACTTCATATTTGTTTCTTATAGTCCCTTTAATAAACTCCTTTATTTGATTGATTGGAATCATCCCTTCCGAAGAGACTGGAATTTCCTTAGTAGATGCAACTTGTCGTAGGGGAGCATCAATCTCTTGAACTTCTGGGATTTTGCCAGGTGCATGGGTGGATTCTTCTTCCATCAAGATTCCCACCCTATCTGTTAGCTTATCGATTCTAGCATCTTGATTTTTCATGTACCTGGTCAAGCCATCGATTGCTTCCGTCAAGTTTGCCAACTGCTCCTCCACAGATGAAGTGTTTGTCACCATGGCTTGGATGATTATCATGGACGATGGATAAAAGCATGGATTTTCACACAGATTGATCCTTGATTGGCTCACGCTATGTGGTGTAAGTGGGGAGGATCTATCACTTGAAGCATCATCATCTTCCTTCACAGCAGAGTGTTTGGATCCGGAGAGATCAAACAGAGCAAGAGTTTTCTTGATCTTTTCAGCAACATCGCTTCCTCCTTCGAGTGCATTTGTGGAAGATATTGATCCTTTTGAGGATGAAGATCCGAAAATAGGGGTAGATGCGGACGACACTTGGGGTGCTTGTTGTCCTAACGAGCTTGCTTTTCTCCTCATAACTGGTCCAAGGCTTCCAAATGTAACTTCGAGTATGTTTTCCACATCAGCATAGAACCTGAAATTAGCAGACTTGGAGGAAGTTGAACTGGAGTTGATTTTCTTGGAAGCTATTTCGTTGTTCTTGAGTTTTGGTGATTGAAAAGTTGAGATGAGAGGTAGAGATGGTCCCACTGGGCGTGCCAGAACTTGTAGACAATAAATTACGTCGAGAAAACAAAATCAAGACCAAAAATATCGCAACAATCGTAGTATTTTATTTTGAATATTTGAGTGTTACAATCTCTATGAATCCTCTGATTCTTCTTTTCATCAGTAAATAAAAAAGTTTACGAGCTTAGTCTTGAATTTTATTTTATTTTAATCCAAGTGCTTGAGGCTTGATCTTGATCTTGACGTATTTTAATCCAAGGGCTTGCAGCTTGTTCTTGAATCTTCATCTTGATCTTTTAATCCTTAGAACACTTGAATGCTTGTAGCTTTTAGAGAAATCTGCAGCGTTTGATCCACGAGCTCCCTCTTGCTTCTTTTTATCACTTCTGGTCCCTTTTCTGGGTTATGGAGACCCCTATTTATAGTTGTGGAAGGGAGGAGTTGTGACAAGAACAAACTCTTTCCGACCAATCAAATCGAAGTGTGACATGGCCACATTTGATTGGCCAGAATATGTCATTTGCACACGTGGCATGATTTCATTGGTCTTTTAATGTGACTTGTCTTGCTGTGTCATTTTGACATGTGGCACGATCCTATTGGCTCTTCCACTTGACTTGGCGTGCCACGTCATTTGACACGTGGCACCAAACTGGGCTTCTAGGGAGATGATATATTGGGCTTAATAAAGTGGGCTCATCAATTTAGCCCAATTAAATGGGCTAGCCCAATGGATTAAGACTTATTTATTTAACCCATATATATTAGACTTATATAATTAATTCAATTATATTAGCCCATAATGTTTATTTGGACTAATATATTTAAAATGGTTCAAATAATTTTATTGAATTTATATTCAATAAAGTTTGCATGCCTACAATTATACTTGTTAAATATTTCCTTATTGAAACTATACAGGAAATCTTAATATATAGGAATATAGTAACATTTTACCTTATATAAATAGATTGCCCAGCTAAAATTATGGTAAATCAACATGGACTTATAAATTCATTCCTATAAAAATTAAGTTGGTTAAGACTTTTATCACACCAAAAATTCTTACACCAATATATTAGGAAAAAAACTTTTTAATGTTTTTTTAAGGTATTCATTGAATTCGAATTAGTGTTCATTTGAAGCATGTGGACTATTGGTATTATGTGTTTATATATGTTTTATGTTGTATCTTTCAATACAATTTAAATTTTCAGGGGTTATATATTTTTGTTGAACCACAAAGAAAGCATGATAACTTGTGAAATTGAACTGATAAGATTATAAAATCAATCAAGTTTTAAGTTGAATATACTGAGTGATATATGATTGAGGACTTCTATGAAATACTTTTTTTTCCTGGGTTGATTTAGGTGTGTAGGATCGACATATTGATTTCAAGAATTTAACCTTGTATATACTAACTCAAATAAAATCTAAAATATAAGATTTATGCAATATTTAGAAGAAAAAATTACTCATTAAAGTAGGTTACATGCGCAACGCGCCTATATTACATATTATATATACTAATCTACACTATTAAAAATACGAAGGCCCTTAGCGAAATGTTGTTCGCTTTTTTTACTGTTAAAAATAAATTTTACACTAGCCAAAATAGTCATTTAATTATTTTTCTGATAATTGGGACTTGGAAATCCATTAAAATTTGATTATTAAATCTTTCCTAATTTGAATTACATACCTAAAAAATTAGGACTTCCACTCAATTAAATTTTACCTTAAATAAAATAATAAAAAAGTCAACTCCTTTGGAGCGTTAATTTTTACCTATCCCATCCTTCTTCGAAATCTAAATTGATTCCTCCTTCGTTGTTTTTGTTTTGCAAACATCTACTTACTACTTACTATTATAAAAGCAAGAAGACGTTATGCCAAATAATGATCAATAAATTTATCCTTTGAAGATAAATTAACATTAGACAAATTCTTATTTTAATACTTTAAAATTAACTCTATGTTTTGACTGTTAAATCTACTCTTATTTGAACAATGTACGAACTCAAACATTAAGGTACTTAAAGTATATCATAAAAAATATTTAACTAAATTTAACTTGAGATAAATTAATATTAATTAAAATTTCAAAGGACTAGAATTTTTCATGTCATAAATGTTTCGATAAAATTAATGTTAAATATTTAAAGCTGGGATGAGCTAATATGAATTTGAATCAACAAGAAAATTTATTCCCTTTAAGGTTGAGAACAAATAATTAATTTCTATATTAATTAACTAATTAGCAATTAAAAGTATCCAATTCAATTTCTTTTCAAATTCAGTATATAAGCAGATTTATTTTTCAAGTTGAGAAAACTCTTAGGCTAGATAAATTTACTTTTATAAAGAGAGCACTGATAATGGACGATATCAAAAATAAAGTAAAATATGTCACGACTTAAAATTCATTAAAGATCGTAATGGTGCCGGACACCACTGTCAGACAAGCCAACACTAAATAGTTAATTAAATTCTCATTTTAGTACTTTTGAAAACATAAATTTTCTTCAATTTAACTAGTAACAAATAAACTTTAAGGAATAATATTAACGTTTTTTAATGTCAATACTAAATTTCTCATAATCATCTAAGAACCCAGTGTCACAAGTGCATGAGCATTTATTAGGAAGTAAAATAAAATACCATAACAGTCCGGAATACAAATTTGGACAGAAAAGAAGATACAAGTACTCTAAAGGAGACTCTGCTGGTTGCGGATCGTCTCATAAGATGCAGCTCACCTAAGTCCCCATATCAACCACGCCACTGCGCCTACAAGGCCACTATCCATATATGTACCTATACAACAAAATGTACATCAAGTATAATATGAGTACGAAAATAACGCATACTCGGTAAGTATCCTGTCTAACCTCGAAGAAGTAGTGACGAGAGGTCGACTCCGACACTTACTAGTAGTCTAATAATATAATAATATGAACTTCTAATTAAGCATGATATACAACATAAGACTCAGAACAAGAAATAACTGAACAAGTTTTCCCCATAATTAAGAGCTTAAATCACTTCCATCCTTTAAAACATGTAATAACACAAACAATGAATTTATAGCAATTACAAAAGGGACTTCCAGTTCTATTATCACACACAAATACCACCGAGGACGTTCGGCCCGATCCAACATAAATATAAATTGTGCACTGCCGAGGGTCGAACGCCGCGAACCATAGATGCATCTATTACTCCTCTCGCGAATCATACATGTGACGCGGTCAAATATAAATTTAAAGGAATTACCCCGCTCACGAATCATACATGCAACACTGTCAGATATAAATTTAAAAGAATTACTCCGCTCGCGAATCATACATGCGATGCGATTTCACATAGATTTCTTAAGTTATTATACTATTCTTCCATTCTTTTCAAATTACGAAGTTCAAATGAAAACCTTTAAGATCCCAATTTTTATAACAATTTCAACTCCTTTCAAAACATTTAGTAAGCAAACTCAATCCCGCTACTTCTCAAGGAAAACAATAAACATAAATTGGTAACAATATCAACAAGGCATGATGTGAGCGTAAAACTACCCGGACATAGGCATAGTTAGTAGCTACGTACGGACTCTCGTCACCTCGTGCGTATGTAGCCCCCACAAATAGAAACACATATTGAATTATTTTACCTATGGGGTTAATTCCCTCTTACAAGGTTAGAAAGGAGACTTTCCTCACTCCAAAGTTCCATAGACGACTCCAAAGCCTTTCAAACAACTCGACCGATGCCCAATGCTCCAAAACTCGCTTTCACTTTATTAAAATTCACAAGCTTTTAATCCTCCTCCGAAATAGTAACATTGAGTAAAATGCTCATACGCCATCAACAAATTGATATCTACAATCAAAATATGACTCAAAAATATTTATCAATATCCATTTATGGCTTACAAGTTGGCAACTAGCCTCCAGATCAAATCGTCTAATAGGTTCACTTACTGGCACGTTCAACTCCACTCTTATCATTTAATACCAATTTGAATTCATCAATGATACTACATTAATTCACCAATACCGCCAAATTACTATTCATCATCTTCCTTAACCAACATTTCCAAAATATTCAATTTGGTGATTACTTAGTTGAACACTTCCAAGCTAGAAAATAATTTCATAGGTTCATTGCATCCTTTAATTTCATTTTTAAAAACCCTATTTATCTCTCATTCATTTTCTCAAAAACACTATTCATGCCATGAACTAGGGTTTATGAAATCAATTATCCAACCATAACAACTTGAAAAAAATATTAGAATTACTCTCACCGGCTCATAAGAAATGAGCTTGAAGCATTAGTATTACCTTCCTGAAGCTTTTCCTTAAAAATTCAATGTTTGAGAAATTTGGTGTTCTTGAACAACTTGAAAGATTTTTAGGGATTTCAAATATTGAAGGATGTTAGTACTAATGTTACAAGGATGTAATTGACTTAAAATATCCAAAAAAGAAATCACCTTGTATTCTTAAGTAGTCCCCAAGGTCGAATCCATCATGAAAGAACCAATCTCTAACTCAAGAAAATCCCCAAAAATGGCTGCTGCCCGTGACTGCTTTATATAGGCACAACTGCTTCAACGAGTTGTACCTTGCGCTGTACAGGTTGTACCTCGTATTACAAGTTTTCCACTGCTGGACACCTTTTACTAAAAGGTCCATAACTCCTTCTAGAAATATCCAAATTACAAATGAGTTAAAGATTTAGAAATTAGACTTGAAGATCTTTCATTTAATAGGTTACCCACCATACAAATCCTTATATATTTCGATATATAAGCTTCCAAAGTCGGCTCCACGCATTAGAAATTTCTGGCGAAACTGTTTTACCAGCCTTTATCAATTGATCATAACTTTCTGATCAAATGTTCAAATGATGAATGGTTTAGTTTTTTTGAAACTAGAATCAAATAGTCACAACTTTCATATTTTGATAATGTTCAAATTCCTTATATATTTCGATATATGAGCTTCTAAAGTCAGCTCTGCGATTTCACTAGTTACTGTCGAAAAACAGCTTTTGTAGTAGAAAAATTCCAGCAGCTCCTTTGTCCGAAATCCATTCCGTTAACCTTCCGAAATCCACCCGAGGCCTTCGGGACCTTAATTAATTATACCAAAATATCTAAAAATACAATACAAACTTATTTGAGGCTTCAAACCACGTCAAACAATGTCGAAATTACGAATCGCGCATCTAATCAAATTATGAGTTTTCAAATCTTTCAACTTCTATATTTTGCGCCGAAATGAATCAAATCAATCCGGAATGACTTAAAATTTTGCATATGAGTCATAAATGATATAATGTATGCCACGACCCTAAATTCAAACCAGTCGTGATGGCGCCGATCGATGATACTAGGCCAGCCGACTTCCACAACACTACAATAGATCATTCAAACGATATGCCAAAAGACCTTTTGTATAACGGAATTCATTAAAGAAACAAGAGTTTAACTCAAAACTAGAAATGCGGAAAGAAAAGCCCCAAACATCGGGGTGTCACTGAGTCATGAGCAACTACTACAAACTGGTCTGATAGCAACAAGGCTAACATAGTCTGGGAAAAATTCAAAAGTACAACTAAGGGGAAGATAGATAAGAAGAAAAGCAGGGATGCGATCGCCAGACAGCTACGAAAATATCAGCAGCCACTACCGTGACTAGAAATTCCTGGATCTTCACCTAGGGAGTAACGTTAGTACACCACTCAGTTAGTAACAGAAGTAAATAAAGCTGAGAGGTAGTGACGAGCTAGATGCAAGTACAGTTCATATCACAAAATGTCAGTAAAGTACGACATGCTTTACAACCAGAGTATAAGTCAAATCAGCGTGTTTAAACCAAGTTCAAGTAAAATCAGTTAAAAAATATTTTTCAACAGTTCTCAAAGAAGGACTCAAGAAACTATGAGCATAAATGTAATGACCCGGTCGGTCGTTTTAAGAATTAGCGCCCGATCCCCTATTAACCACTTCTCCCATGTCTATTTATGTTATTGGAACTTGTCGGAGCATTGAGTGATGAAATCTGGGGTGATTTTGGACACATAGTCCACAAATGTGGAATTTAGCTTTAGAAATCTGGCCGTAGCTAGAGCTGTGTGAAGACGGATCCGGAATGGAATTTCGCCGACTCCGTTAGCTCTGTTGGGTGATTTCGGGGTTAGGAGCATGTTCGGAATGTGTTTTCGAGGTCGGTTGTGGATTTAGGCTTGAATTGGCGAAAGTTAGAATTTCGGCGATTTCAGCCGATAGGTGAAATTTTGATATCGGACTCGGAATGGAATTCCGAAAGCGACAGCAGGTCCTAATGTCATTTGTGACCTGTTTGCAAAATTTGAGGTCATTCAGATGAGTTTTGACGTATTTCGGCATCATATGTGAATTCTAGAAATTTCATAAGTTCTTAGGCTTGAATCTATGCATAATTGATTATTTTGATGTTATGAGATGTGTTCGTAAGGCTCGACCAAGTTTGAACAAGGTATTAGGGTCAGTTGGTAGGTTTGGTTGAGGTCCCGGGGGCCTCGGGGTTGTTTCGGATGCCCAACGGGTGAATTTGGGACTTTAAGAGCAGCTGAACCATTCTTGTTCTTGTGTCTCGCACCTGCGATGGTATTTCCGCAGGTACGGACACGCGGGTGCGAAGGGGGTGCACGCAGGTGCGGACATAGTTTAGGTTGGCCCGACTCATAGGCGAGGAAGAGTATCCGCAGGTGCGGAGCAGCACCTGCGACCTAGCCACCGCAGATGCGACCCCAGGTCTTTTAATGAGTTTCCGCACCTGCGATTGTGTTTCCGCAGGTGTGGCACCGCATGTGCGATTCCGGTGTCGCAGGTGCGAAACATCTGGGCTGGTTATACCAAAATCCGAGGGTTTGAAATTCATAACTCCAAAATCGATTGTGAGCTCGGGACTTGGTGATTTTCAGTGGGATTTGAAGAGGAGAATCATAGGTAACGTTTTTCTAACCTTAATCCATTTGTATATCAATAATCTCTATCAATTTCCTCATCTAATCAATGAAATTGGATGGAAAAAAACCATGAAATTGGGATGACACTTCCCCAAGTAGAAATCTGAGGATTTAGGGAGATTTAGGCGTCGTATTTTGTTGATTCTTGTTCGAGTGGGTTCATGAGACAATGGTTGTTCGGGAAATGTAAATTTTACCCGATTCCGATACGTGGACCTGGGGAACTTTTTTGGAGAATTTCCTAATTTCGCGTATTAGCTTAGAAATAATTAGCTATTTTGTTGCCTTGAAGTGATATTTACATTATGCAATCGATTTGAATAGATTTGGGCCACCCGGAGTCGGATACTCGTGGAAAGAGCGTGGTATTGAGTTGATTAGCATAGTCAAGGTAATTGGCTTGCCTAATTCTGTGTTGGGGACTTCCCTTTAGGTATTTTTATACTGATTTTGTTATGTGGACGCCGTGTACGTGAGGTGATGAGTGCGTACACGGGTCATTGTTGCTAAAATCCTATTTTTACTTCCATGAAATCACTCATTTTCACCCCTATATTACTGTTTCTTGTCTTAACTGAGTAGTTAGCTTAAGAGTAAGCATGCCTACTTGCCCTTACTTGATTTCCTCTTATTTGCTACTAGTTGCACCATGCTTAGGTAGCTTTACTCTATTCTTGCCTGTTGTTTTCCTGGACCGTTTAATTAAGCCGTATCCGACATACTTCTGATTTGCATATTTAAATTGGAACTACGGATCGAGATCCGGGAGCTTTCCCCATGTACTGCATTTCATATTTAAATTGGTACGACGGACCGAGATCCAGGAGCTTTCCCCCTGTACTGAAATGCATATTAAAATTGGGACTACGGATGGAGATCCGGGAGCTTTCCCCCTTTACTACATAGCATATTTAAATTGGGACTACGGACTGAGATCCGGGAGCTTTCCCCCTGTACTGCATTGCACATTTACTGTTGAGATATATGCTGCGCTGAGCCGAGGGCTCTCTTTCTATTATTAATTCTTCCAGTTTCCATTAATATTGTTTATCATTTCTTATCTATATTTCACTGTTTTAAATTGTATATTGACTTGTTTTAAAAACTCAGTAGGGCCTCAACCTGACCTCTTCACTACTTGACTGGGGTTAGGCTTGGCACTTATGGAGTACCAAATGTGGAGTACTCACGCCCTTTCCTGTGCATGTTTTCCTGATGTGCAGATTCAGGTACCCGCACCCAGTATCGTGGCTAGGAGTCGATCTAGCTGATGCCAGGAGACCGCGAGATGATTCTGCCGCGTCCGCAGAATCCCACGAGTCCCCTACTACTCTAGTATAGGCATAGAGGACTTATGCTCTTTTCCACTATTTCATTGTATAACGCTATATTTAGTACAGAGCTTGTGACTATCGTGACATTCCGGGTTTTGGGGAGTGAAAGTGTACATGCTGAGCAGCTATGTTATATCTACTTGAGTTCTTTTCTGTCTTTATTTTATTGATTCTATTATTTTCCGCAAAGTTTACGCTTACCTAGTCGTAAAGACTAGGTGCCGTCACGATACCTTTCAGAGGGCAAAACGGGTTGTGACGAGTTGGTATCAGAGCTTGTGACTATCGTGACATTCCGGGTTTTGGGAAGTGAAAGTGTACATGCTGAGAAGCTATGTTATATCTACTTGAGTTCTTTTCTGTCTTTATTTTATTGATTCTATTATTTTCCGCAAATTTTAGGTTTAACTAGTCGTAGAGACTAGGTGCCATCACAATACCTTTCAGAGGGCAAAACGGGCCGTGACAAGTTGGTATCAGAGCGTCTAGGTTCATAGGAGTCACAAGTCACAAGCCGGTTTATTAGAGTCTCGCGGATCGGTGCGGAGACGTCCGTATCTATCTTCGAGAGGCTATGTAACTGTTAAGAACAATCAAATTCTTTGGAATTCCTTATCGTGCTAGTTACTGTCCTCAAATTCTTAAACTCTATTCTTGCTTGCAGATGGTTCATACCCGTACCGGACGTACTGATGACCAGGCACCCGAGCCCCCCAGTCAGATCCACTAGAGACAGGGTCCGGGGCATAGGACGAGCACGCGGTGCAGCCCGAGCACCGGCTAGAGCAGAGGCAGAGGAGCCCCCAGCAGCTACAGTTTGAGGGGCACATGCGGTCCCTACTGTTACCCTCGACCTCCAGGAGACATTGGCTCAGTTCTTGAGTGCCTTCAGTACTCTGTCTCAACCGGGACTACTTCCGATAGCTCCAGCTATATCTCAGGTCAGAGGAGGCATACAGACTCCCGCAGCCCGTACTCCTGAGCAGAGGGTTCATATTGGGCAGGTTCCAATGTATATTCCTATGCCCCCAGCAACTCCAGCTCAGTATGAGACTAGGATAGCTGTTCTTGAGGCAGAGCAACTCCGAATTGAGAGGTACAAGAAGTACCACTCACCTGAGTTCAGCGGACTAGCTTCGGATGACGCCCTGGGTTTTCTCGAGGGGTGTCATCGCATTCTCTGCACTATGGGTATTGTGGAGACGAGTGGGGTTTCTTTCACTGCTTTCCAGCTGAGGGGAGCAACTTATCAGTGGTGGTGTTCTTTTAAGCTTAGTAGCCCGGACGAGGCAGATTCACTTACTTGGGCTCAGTTCTCCTAGATGTTCTTACTTGAGTTTGTCCCTCAGAGCTTCAGGGATGCTTGGCGTGTGGAGTTTGAGCAGCTACGCTAGGGTACCGTGACTGTGTCAGAGTATGCAGTCCGTTACAGCGATTTGGCTCGCCATGCACCAGCTTTGGTTGTCACTGTCAGAGAGAGGGTTCGACGCTTTATTAAGGGACTCCACCCCAGTATCCAGACCAGCATGGACATAGAACTGGAGACCGATATTACTTACCAGCATGCCGTGAGTATTGCCCGGAGGATTGAGACTATGTTAGCCCGGGACAGGGAGGAGAGAGAGGCCAAAAGGTCTCGAGAGACTGGTCATTTTTCAGGAGGCCGTGCACCAGCAGCACGCTATGGTAGGGGGTTTGTGAGTCTCCCCGTTCATTCAGCTCTATCAGTAGCCAGTGGTATTCCAGCTCCTCATAGACCTCAGGAGCCTTATTATGCACCACCAGTGTCTCAGGTGCCTCCTGCTCGAGGTGCTATCACTGGCCAGTCCAACAGGCCAGTTCAGAGTCAGCAGCGGCCGCCACATCCTCCGAGGGGTTGCTTTGATTGTGGTGAACCTCTTCATATGATAAGAGATTGCCCCAGAGCGAGGAAGGGCGCACCACCTCAGACTTATCAGGGTGCACCCCCTCAGACTTATCAGGCCCCACGTCTTCCACCAGGTCCTCCAGCTATTCTTCCAGCCCCAGCTGCTACCCCACCACCTCAGGCAGCTCGAGGTGGAGGTCGGGGAGGTCGAGGTCACCCTAGAGGGGGAGGCCAGGCCAGGTACTATGCTCTTTCGGCCCGGTCCGAGGCCATTGCTTCAGATTCAGTCATTACAGGTATTGTTCCCGTTTGTCATAGGGATGCATCGGTATTATTTGACCCAGGCTCCACATATTCGTATGTGTCTTCTTAATTTGCTTCACATATGGGGATATCTCGGGATTCTTTGAGTTTCCTTGTTTATGTTTCTACTCCGGTGGGAGATTCTCTTGTTGTGGAGCGCGTATATCGGTCATGTTTGATTGCTATCAGTGGTTTTGAGATCATAGCTGATTTATTACTACTCAGTATGGTAGATTTCGATGTTATATTGGGTATGGAATGGCTGTCTCCCTACTATGTTATTCTTGATTGTCACGCCAAGACCGTGATTATGGCTATGCCAGGATTACCGAGGTTAGAGTGGAGAGGTTCCTTAGAGTATACTCCCCGCCGAGTCATTTCTTTTCTTAAGGATCAGCGGATGGTTGAAAAGGGATGTGATACATATTTGGCTTATGTGAGAGATATTAGTGCTGAGACCCCTACAGTCGAGTCAGTTCCAGTTGTCAGGGACTATCCTGATGTATTTCCAGCTGATCTTCCGGTATACCTCCTGACAGAGACATTAATTTCGGCATTGACTTGTTGTCAGGCACTCAGCCCATTTCCATTCCTCCTTATCTCATGGCTCCTCTTGAGTTGAAGGAGTTGAAGGAGCAGTTACAGGAGTTTCTTGAAAAGGGATTCATCAGGCCCAGTGTATCACCTTGGGGCACTTCGGTATTATTTGTGAAGAAAAAGGATGGCTCGATGCGTATGTGTATTAACTACCGACAGCTGAATAAGGTGACAGTGAAGAACAGGTACCCATTGCCTCGCATTGATGATCTATTTGATGATCTATTTGACCAGTTAAAGGGTGCTAGGGTGTTCTCCAAGATTGATCTGCGTTCGGGTTATCATCAGTTGAAGATTCGGGAGCCGGATATCCCAAAGACTGCCTTCAGGACCAAATATGGCCACTATGAGTTCCTTGTTATGTCATTTTTGCTGACCAATTCCCTAGCAGCCTTCATGCATCTGATGCACAACATATTTCGGCCTTATCTTGATACTTTCGTCATTGTGTTCATTGATGACATTCTGGTATATTTTCGGGCCCAGGAGGACCAAGAGCAGCACTTGAGGACCGTGCTTCATACATTGAGAGAGAAGAAGTTGTATGCCAAGTTTTCTAAGTGTGAATTTTGGCTTGATTCTGTGGCATTCCTAGGCCATGTGGTGTCTTCAGATGGGATCAAGGTAGATCCGAAGAAGGTGTAGGCGGTATAGAGTTGGCCCAAACCGTTCTCAGCTACTAAGATCCGCAGTTTCCTCTGTTTGGCTGGGTATTATCGCCGTTTTGTGGAGGGATTTTAATCCATTTCAGCGCCTATGACCAGACTGACCCAGAAGGGTGCATCTTTTATATAGACGGAGGAGTTTGAGGAGAGCTTTCAGAAGCTCAATACAGCCCTGACTACAGCTCCTGTGTTAGTATTGCCTACCGGTTCCAGGTCCTATATAGTCTATTGTGATTCTTTGAGGATTGTCCTGGGAGCGGTATTGATGCAGGACGGTAGGGTGGTTGCCTACGCGTCCAGATAGTTGAAGGTTCATGAGAAAAACTACCATGTTCATGATCTCGAGTTGGAAGCGATTGTTCACGCCCTGAAGATATGGCGTCATTATTTATATGGTTTTCCCTGTGAGATATTCATGGATCACCGGAGTTTGCAACACATATTCAGGCAGAAGGATCTAAATTTGCGCCAGCGTAGGTGGTTGGAGTTGCTAAAGGACTATGAAATCACTATATTATACCACCTGGGGAAGTCCAATGTGGTGGCCGACGCCTTGAGTCGTCGGGCGGAGAGTTTGGGGAGCTTGGTATACCTTCATGCAGCTGAGAGGCCTCTAGCCTTAAATGTTCAGTCCTTAGCCAATCAGTTCGTGAGATTGGATCTTTCTGAGCCTTGCCGGGTATTAACTATTTGGTTGCTCGATTTTCCCTTCATGACCGTATCAGAGAGCGCTAGTATGATGATCCCCACCTTTTGGTTCTTCAGGATAGAGTCCGGCGGGGTGATGCCAGGGATGTGACTATAGGAGATGACGGGGTGATGAGGATGCATGGCCATATTTGTGTGCCCAACGTGGATGGGCTTCGAGAGTTGATTCTTGAGGAGGCCCATAGTTCGCGGTATTCCATCCATCCGGGTACTGCGAAGATGAAGAAGGATATAGTGGAGTTTGTAGCCAGGTGTCTCAACTGTCAGCAAGTCAAATGTGAGCATCAGAGACTGGGAGAGCTACTTCAGCAGATTGAGCTTCCGGAGTGGAAGTGGGAGCGGATCACCATGGACTTTGTGGTCAGACTTCCTCGGACTTTGAGAAGGCATGATGCTATTTGGGTGATGGTGGATCGGCTGACCAAATCAGCCCATTTCATTCCAGTGCTAACTACATATTCATCTGAGAGGTTGGCTGAGATTTATATCTGAGAGATTGTTCGCCTCCATGGTATTCCAGTATCTATCATTTCAGACAGAGGTACACAGTTCACTTCACGGTTCTGGAGAGCCGTTCAACAGGAGTTAGGCACCAGGGTAGAGTTGAGTACAACTTTTCACCCTCAGACAGATGGGCAGTCCGAGCGCACAATTCAGATTCTCAAGGATATGCTCCGTGCCTGTGTGATAGATTTTGGAGGGTTATGGGATCGATACTTTCCCCTTACAGAGTTTGCTTATAACAACAACTACCAGTCCAGCATTCAGATGGCACCGTATGAGGCTTTGTATGGTAGGCAGTGCAGGTCTCCCTTGGGATGGTTTGAGTCGGGCGAGGCCCGATTGTTGGGTACAGACTTGGTTCAGTTTCCCTGGACAATGTGAAGGTGATTCAGGAGAGACTTCGCATAGCTCAGTCCAGGAAAAAGAGCTATGCGGATCGGAAGGTTCGTGACTTGGCATTTATGGCTGGCGATCGGGTTTTACTTCGGGTATCGCCTATGAAGGGCGTCATGAGGTTCTGGAAGAAGGGCAAGCTGAGTCCGAGATTTATTGGCCCTTTTGAGGTGTTACGACGTGTTGGGGAGGTTACTTATGAGCTAGCCCTGCCTCCCAGCCTGGTAGGGGTTCATCTGGTGTTCCACGTCTCCATGCTCCTGAAGTATCACGGAGACCCGACTTATGTTTTGGATTTCAGCTCAGTTCAGTTGGACAAGGATCTATCATATGTTGAGGAGCCTGTGGCTATATTGGAAAGGCAGGTCAGGAAGCTCAGATCGAAGAATATTGCCTCAGTTAAGGTTCAGTGGAGGGGTCAGCAAGTCAAGGAGGCGACTTGGGAGACCGAGCAGGATATGCGGGGTCAGTACCCTCATCTTTTCACAGCTTCAGGTATGTTTCTATACTCGTTCGAGGACGAATGATTTTCTTAAGAGGGGGAGGATGTAACGACCCGATCGGTCGTTTTAATAATTAGCGCCCCGATCCCCTATTAACCGCTTCTCCCATGTCTATTTATGTTATTGGAACTTGTCGGAGCGGTGAGTGATGAAATCCAAGGTGATGTTGGACACATAGTCCATAAATGTGGAATTTAGCTTTTGAAATCTGGCCGTAGCTAGAGGTGTGTGAAGACGGATCCGGAATGGAATTCCGTCGACTCCGTTAGCTCCGTTGGGTGATTCCGGGGTTAGGAGCATGTTCGGAATGTGCTTTCGAGGTCGGTTGTGGATTTAGGCTTGAATTGGCGAAAGTTAGAATTTCGGCGATTTCGGCCAATAGGTGAAATTTTGATATCGGACTCGGAATGGAATTCCGAAAGCGACAGCAGGTCCTAATGTCATTTGTGACCTGTTTGCAAAATTTGAGTTCATTCAAATGAGTTTTGACGTATTTCGGCATCATATGTGAATTCTAGAAATTTCATAAGTTCTTAGGCTTGAATCTATGCATAATTGACTATTTTGATGTTATAAGATGTGTTCGTAAGGCTCGACCAAGTTTGAATAAGGTATTAGGGTCAGTTGGTAGGTTTGGTTGAGGTCCCGGGGGCCTCGGGGTTGTTTCGGATGCCCAACGGGTGAATTTGGGACTTTAAGAGCAGCTGAACCATTCTTGTTCTGGTGTCTCGCACCTGCGATGGTATTTCCGCAGGTGCGGACACGCGGGTGCGAAGGGGGTGCACGCAGGTGCGGACATAGCTTAGGATGCCCCGACTCATAGGCGAGGAAGAGTATCTGCAGGTGCGGAGCAGCACCTGCGACCTAGCCACCGCAGGTGCAACACCAGGTCTCTTAATGAGTTTCCGCACCTGCGATTGTATTTCCGCAGGTGTGGCACCGCAGGTGCGATTCCGGTGTCGCAGGTGCGAAACATCTGGGCTTGTTATACCAAAATCCGAGGGTTTGAAATTCATAACTCCAAAATCGATTGTAAGCTCGGGACTTGGCGATTTCCAGTGGGATTTGAAGAGGAGAATCATAGGTAACGTTTTCTAACCTTAATCCATTTGTATATCAATAATCTCTATCAATTTCCTCATCTAATCAATGAAATTGGATGAAAAAAAAACCATGAAATTGGGATGAAACTTCCCCAAGTAGAAATATGAGGATTTAGGGAGATTTAGGCGTCGGATTTTGTTGATTCTTGTTCGAGTGGGTTCATAAGACAATGTGTGTTCGGGAAATGTAAAATTTTACCGATTCCGATACGTGGGCCCGGGGGACTTTTTTGGCGAATTTCCTAATTTCGCGTATTAGCTTAGAAATAATTAGCTATTTTGTTGCCTTGAAGTGATATTTACATTATGCAATCGATTTGAATAGATTTGGGCCACCCGGAGTCGGATACTCGTGGCAACAGCATGGTATTGAGTTGATTAGCGCAGTCAAGGCAAGTGACTTGCCTAATTCTGTGTTGGGGACTTCCCCTTAGGTATTTTATACTGATTTTGTTACGTGGACGCCGTGTACGTGAGGTGACGAGTGCGTACATGGGTCATTGTTGCTAAAATCCTATTTTTACTTCCATGAAATCACTCATTTTCATCCATATATTACTGTTTCCTGTCTTAACTGAGTAGTTAGCTTAAAAGTAAGCATGCCTACCTGCCCTTACTTGATTTCCTCTTATTTGCTACTAGTTGCACCATGCTTAGGTAGCTTTACTCTATTCTTGCCTGTTGTTTTCCTGGACTGTTTAATTAAGCCGTATCCGACATACTTCTGCTTTGCGTATTTAAATTGGGACTACGGACCGAGATCCGAGATCTTTTCCCCTGTACTGCATTTTATATTTAAATTGGGACTACGGACCGAGATCCGGGAGCTTTCCCCCTGTACTGAAATGCATATTTAAATTGGGACTATGGACGGAGTCCGTGAGCTTTCCCCCTGTACTGCATAGCATATTTAAATTGGGACTAAGAACTGAGATCCGGGAGCTTTCCCCGTGTACTACATTGCACATTTACTGTTGAGATATATGCTGTGTTGAGCCGAGGGCTCTCTTTCTGTTATTAATTCTTCAAGTTTCCATTAATCCTGTTTATCAATTGCTTATCTATATTTCACTGTTTTAAATTATATATTGACTTGTTTTAAACTAAGCAGAAGCGCGTAGACGAAGGGAGAGGGGCTGAAAGCCACTTGACTGTAAGGAGAGGAGCTCACTATCAGGACGGACGGCGAATTAATCATAACACTCATAATTATCGACTTTATGAAGATTCCATTTGATTCCGGAAGCTCGTAGCATTGGTCCGACACAATTCCCAAAACTCAGTAGGGCCTCAACCTGACCTCGTCACTACTTGACTGGGGTTAGGCTTGGCACTTACAGAGTACCGAATGTGGAGTACTCACGCCCTTTCATGCGCATGTTTTCCCCATGTGCAGGTCCAGGTACTAGCACTCAGTATCGTGGCTAGGAGTCAATCTAGCAGCTGCTAGGAGACCGCGAGGTGATTCTGCCGCGTCCACAGAATCCCACGAGTCCCCTTCTACTCTAGTATAGGCATAGAGGACTTATGTACTTTTCCACTATTTCATTGTATAGAGCTACATTTAGTACAGAGCTTGTGACTATCGTGACATTCCGGGTTTTGGGAAGTGAAAGTGTACATGTTGAGCAGCTATGTTATATCTACTTGAGTTCTTTTATGTCTTTATTTTATTGATTCTATTATTTTCCACAAATTTTAGGATTACCTAGTCGTAGAGACTAGATGCCGTCACGATACCTTTCGGAGGGCAAAATGGGTCGTGACAATAAATGATGAAATCATATACTGCCCCTCGGGCAAACATCACTGAATCCTCCCAACCACTCCAACCTCACAATCACTCATGCCTCACAATCGCTCAGCACTCACACTCAGTAGGTACCTGCGCTCACTGGGGGCGTGTACAGACTTTGGAGGGGCTCCTTGAAGCCCAAGCGTTATATCATTGCCCATCATGGCAGAATCAATGAAACATGCTGCGACGTGCAACCCAATCCCATAAATGTCCTCACAAATCAAGCCCTCGACCTCACTCAGTCATCAATCTCTCCAGTCTCTCGGGCTCTCAGAAATCAAAGTAATCAGCCCAAACAACATTGACATGATGCATCAGATAGAATAACAGAGACTGAGCTATGATGTAAAAAAGCATGAACATGACTGAGTACGGAATATCAATCAAAACAGTGAGAGGACAACAAGAAAATGACCTTTAAGGGTCCAAATAATACCGGCATAAATCCTAGACATGGTATCTAATATGATTTACAGTAAATCTTTCTAAAACATATAAGGAGCATATAGCTACAACAGGTTGTTCAACTTTACAGTTGCTACAGGACAGACCAAGTCACAATCCCCAACTGTGCATGCCCACACGCCTGTCACCTAGCATGTGCGTCACCTCCAAATAGTCACATGACACAAAAATCTGGGGTTTCATACCCTCAGGACTAGATTTACAACCGTTATTACCTCAATCCGAGCAAATTCCTACTTCGCAGTGCCCTTGCCTCTCGATTCGGCCTCCAAATATCCCGAATCTATCCACAAGTAATAAAACACAATCAATAAAGGCTAAAGGGATCAATCCCACAAGAAAACTACTGAATTAGAGCTAAAATTCAAAATTCACTCAAACCCGGTCCCCATGACAACCTCTCGAAATCCAACAAAAGTCACAAAAACCCGAAAGCCCATTCACTCACGAGTCTAACCATACAAAATTTATCAAAATACGACATCATTTGGTCCCTCAAATTCCCAAATTACACTCTCCAAAATCCCAAGCCCTAACCCCCAATTTTCACTTCAAAACCCTATTAATTTGGTGAGAAATCAACGCGAAAATACCATAGCTAAGGATAGTAAAGCTCAAGTAACTTACCCCAGTGAATATCCTTGAATCCCCTTCAAAAATCACCTCAAAAGCTCCAAAGTCTAAGTCAAAAATGGTGGAAATAAGGAAAAATTTCGAAGTTCTCTATTTATACATTATGCCCAGTGAAACCGAACCGGCAGTCCCTTCTCCGCATCTGCGGACCAAGCTCCGCTTCTGCAGAAATCACTTAAAGTACCTGGGCACAATTCCGCGCCTCTAGACCTCATCTGCGATTATCTCTGGTGCGGAAACTACCTCGCACCTGCGGATACCCTCCCGCACATGTGCATGCCTGCCCGCACCTGCGACTCTCCCAGGTGATGGAATAACTTCGCACCTGTGGTTCCTGCCCAAGTCCCCTATGGCCGCATTTGCGGCTCCTTAGTCGCTCTTGCAGGCTTACACCTGCGTCTCTCACTCCGCAGGTGCGGAAGACACCAGAACCAGCAGCTTCAACTACATTATCCAAGTTCCAAACCTTCCGTTAACCACTCGGAATCACCCCGAGGCCCTATGGACCTCAACCAAACATACCAACACGTCCCACAACATCATACGAACTTAGTCGATTCCCCTAATCGTAGTTGTCATTGGGGATTCATCTCTTGTCCGGTTGTAGACGCTTGCGTGTTGTCGAGATTTATGGGAGGAAAAGAATAGGCAAGTTCAATCATCAATGGTAGAATAAAATCGCACGATGGAGTAGAATAGAAGTGAAATTGTTCCTAACTTCATAGCCTCTGAGAGATAAGT
>ML302671.1:0-27684 GCA_005239505.1 Nicotiana paniculata | reverse complement strand
GTCACTTTAAGTGGAAAAACTCCCATACCCCCTTGGGGGTGTATAAAAAAGGAGGTGTGACAGATGGCTACTGCTCAGAACCAGTACCTGGATCTGCACACAGAGGTGCATGGACTAATGATGAGTACGCCAACTCAGTAGTAATGAAAATAAATCAAGTCTGAAGATAAGAAAACACACAGCACAGAACACCAATCCACATATAGTAAGATACGGAGTATTAATACATTATACATTTAATACATAAGTTGAAAACCAATTTCCGTAAAAAGAATCCTAGCAAGTATAATTTCCAGTATTTCTCAGTAAAATTCCCAAAATATCAGTATAAAAGATGAAATGAATCATAATCAAAACTCAGCAAAATATCATTATAAATCCGCCCCTCGGGCCAAATCATCACTCGTAAATCAATCACTCAGCACCTCACCATCACTCAGTAACAGTCACTCAGCACCTCACAGTCACTCATACCTCCCAATCACTCGGTACTCGCACTCAGTAGGTACCTGCGCTCATTGGGGGTGTACAGACTCTAGAGGGGCTCCTACAGCCCAAGCGCTACAAACAAACCAAATCATGGCATCAATCACTCAGGCTCTCAACCTCTCTCATATCATCAGTATCCTCACAATATTGGCCCTCGACCTCACTTAGTCAGACACTCTCAACATGCCAGTCGGGCCATAAATAAATGAGGTTCTCGACCCAAAACAGTATTACATTTCAAGAAATAATATCAATAAACTCTGAGTGTCAAAACAATTTATCAGGAAAGACTGAGTGAAAAATCATAATTTCTACGTGAGGAAAATTAGGAAAATAGGCCCCAAGGGGTTAAGAAGATCGGCACTAGGCCCCAAACGTGGCTTAGCCCAAATATATACAAACATAGTAATACTATACATATGCTTGGAAATTGGTTTCGCAACTCAATAGTTGCCTAAAAAGGAACAAATTTCCGAATTTCCAATTTGTGCACGCCCCACACTCGTCATCCAGTGTGTGCGTCACTCCAAAACCGTGAAAGGATGTAAAGTTTGGGGTTTCATACCCTCAAGACAGGATTTAAAGATACTACTTACCTCAAACTAGCCCGAAAAGCTACTCCGCAGCACGTTTTCCCCTCGAATCAACTTCCGAATACTCCAAATCTATCATGTTCAGATTTTTCACATCAAAATATACTAGGGGAATGAAGCCCGATCAAAAAATATCAACTTTATGCACAAAACCAGAAATTAGCCAAAACCCGACCCCCAGGCCCACATCTCGGAACTCGACAAACTTTATACCAAAATGATCCTCATCATCTCACGATTCCGTACATATAAAGAACGCTGAAATCAGAGTCCAAACCACCCCTCAAATCACCCCTAGAAGGTCTCTTAAACTCAAGCCCTAGTTTCCCTTTTTTTTTCCACTGATTTTCCCTAATTAAACATTGTTAATTTGATCCTTAATCACATATTTAACTCAAAAATAGGAAGAAATCACTTACCTAGTGTTGCTTGGTGAAAATCCCTCCTTGAGCTCTCCAAAATCGTCCAAGCCAAATGAAATAAAATGAGCCAAAACTCGCTTTTAAAACAATCTGCCCAGGCTTCATCGAATTGTACCTTGCGCTGTGCAGGTTGTACATCCTATTATAATTTTTTCCTGTTGTACACCTTCTATTAAAACGCCCATAACTCCTTGTATAAATATCCAAATGACAAACGGTTTGAAGATTTAGAAACTAGACTCAAATATCTTTCATTTGATAGGTTGTAAACCATATAACTCTTTATATATTCAGAGATATGAGCTTTCAAAGTCGGCTCCATGCATCAGCAAATTCTGTCGAAACTGTTTCACCAGCCATCTTCAATCAATCATAACTTTCTGATCAAATGTCCAAATCATAAATGGTTTAACTTTCTGGAAACTAGAATAAAATTCCTACAACTTTTATGTTTTTCAAGGTTTCAGATTCCTTATAGATTTTGATATATATGCCTCCAAAATCAGCTCCCTGATGCNAACATGTCCCAAAACATGATACGAACTCGCTCGAGGCCTCAAATCACATCAAACAACGTCGAAATCATGAATCGCACCCCAATTCAAGCTTAATGAACTTTAGAACTTGAAACTTCTACATTCGATGCCGAAACCTATCAATTCACGTCCGATTGACCTAAAATTTTGTACACAAATCATATTCGACATTATGGACCTGCTCCAACTTTTAGAATTGGAATCCGACCCCGATATCAAAAAGTCAAACTCTCGGTCAAACTTCTCAAAAACCTTCAAATTTCTATCTTTAGCCAAATGACTTCAAAATGACCTACGAACCTACGAATTCACTTCCGATCGTACTCCTAACTCAAGAATCACCATATGGATATAATCCCAGACTCGGAATCCCAAACGGACATCAATAACACTGAATGCACTTCAACCCAGACTTATGAAATTTCTTCTAAAATGCTAACTTCTACAATTTGCGCTGAAATGCTCCCGGGTCATTCAAAACCCGATCCGATCATACGCCCAAGTCCGAAACCATCATACGAACCTTCTAGAACTTTAAATCCAGATTCTGAGATCGTTTACTCAAAAATCCAATCCTAATCAATTCTTCCAACTTAAGGCTCCCGAAATGAGAATTTTCTTTCCAAATTGACTCCGAACTTCCTGAAACTCAATTCGGACCATGCCTATGAGTCATAATACATGAAACAAAGCTACTCACAGCCTCAAACTGCCGAACACCGCATTAGAGCTCAAAATGACCGATCGGGTCGTTACACTTAGCCTCATGCAGATGGAGATAGAGCTTAGTCTCATGCAAGATTTCGGGATAGGGCTTAGTCCCATGCAGATAAAGAAAATAGCATATGATAGAAGAGTATTCTTGGGTAGTAGATTCCGTATCGTGGTTTTCATGAAGGTTGTGATTCCGAGGTGTGCATATTCTTCGTTCCTGCATTCAAAGAAAAATTGTGAGTTCTGTGAGAGGGGAGGTCGGTTCGTGCCTCCGTCGGCTTCCTTAAATTGCTTTGCTCAGTCTGAATATCTTGTTCAAATCATTGGGGGTAGCGTTTGCTAATCAGAGTTATTTCACAATCAAGCATGCATAGTTTTCAAAGTCATAGCAAAAATATGTTTCGTAGAAAATTGGTTAGATGAACCAGTGACTGTGACACGATCTGAGACATTGCAACTTTTCCTGCTGTAGAATTTTCAGGGCCCTCCTCAAAATCCTTCCCCAGTTAGATGAACAAAATTCTTGACTGCTGTATATGTTGTGATCGGCTGAACTTACTTTTGAATTTTAAGGGTCCTCCTCAAAATTCTACACCAGTTTCTGATGATGGGGAAAATAAAAAGTTTATTGAATTATGATCGAACCCACAGGCTGCCTACGTATCCCCTCTTAAACGGGAATCAGTTCGAGCGTAGTTCAATTTACATTATTTGCGGAAACATAAACAATTACACATAGTATCGCTTGACTGCATCTGAATTGATTGATTTTGGCCATACTTCTCCGTCCATTTCTGCGAGTATGAGGGCTCCCCTATCAATACTCTGTGAACCATGTAAGGACCTTGCCAATTGGGAGCGAATTTCCCTTTAGCTTCGTCATGATGTGGAAAGATCTTCTTTAACACTAGTTGCCCCGGTGTGAACTGTCTCGGCTTGACTCTTTTGTTGAAGGCTCTGGACATACTGTTCTGGTAAAGTTGTCCGTGACATACCGCATTCATCCTTTTTCCGTCTATGAGGGCTAGCTGCTCATAGCGGCTCTTTATCCATTATGCGTCGCTAAGCTTAGCTTCTTATATGATGCTCAAGGAAGGAATCTCTACTTCGGTGGGAATAATAGCATCAGTACCATAAACCAGCAAATAGGGTTTTTCCCCGGTTGATGTGCGGACTGTGGTACGGTATCCCAATAAGGCGAATAGTAGTTTCTCATGCCACTGTTTGTGATTCTCTACCATTTTCCTCAGTATCTTCTTGATATTTTTGTTGGCGGCTTCTAAGGCTCCATTTATTTGAGGTCAGTATGTTGTGGAATTCTTGTGCACATGAATTTCATCAGATCACTATTGATATTGGAGGCGTTGTCAGTGATGATGGATTCTAGAACTCCGAACCGACAAACAATCCGGTCGCGGACAAAATATGCCACAACCTTCTTAGTCACTGCTTTGTAAGATGGTGCTTCGACCCATTTGGTGAAGTAATCAATAGCTACCAAGATGAATCGATGCCCATTTGAGGCGATGGGCTCGATTGGACCAATGACATCTATTCCCCAGGCGGCGAATGGCCAAGGTGAGCTTGTTGCATTTAGCTCACTCGACGGTAATTTTATCATATCTGCATGCACTTGACATTGGTAGCATTTTTGAACATATCGGATGCAATCTGTCCCCATGGCCATCTAGAAATAACCGGCCCTGAGTATCTTTTTGGCCAAGACAAAGCCATTCATATGCGGGACACAGGTTCCGACATGTATCTCCTCAAGCAGCTTTGAAGCTTCCTTTGCGTTGAGGCACCTCAATAAACCCAAATTCAGAGTTCTTCTATATAGGATTCCTTCGCTGTGGAAGAAATTGTTGGACAACCTCCAAAGCGTGCGCTTCTGAGTATGGTTTGCATGCTCCGAGTACTCTCCTTTTGTCAGATGCCTTTTGATGTCGTGGAACCAAGGCTTCCCATCTATTTATTCTTCAACATGAGCACAATACGCCGGCTGACTATAGATCCTTATTGGTATAGGATCAATGAAGTTCTTGTCTGGATGTTGTATCATTGATGACAAAGTGTCCAATGCATCGGCAAACTCGTTCTGAACCCTAGGAACATGCCGAAACTCTATCTTTGTGAACCTCTTTCTCAATTCTTGCACATGGTGCAGATATGGCAATATCTTGGAATTCTTGGTGGCTCATTCTTCTTGTACCTGGTGTACAAGAAAATCTGAATCACTGATCACTAGCAACTCCTGAATGTTCATGTCAATGGCCATATTGAGTCTTAATTTGCAAGCCTCGTATTCCGCCATGTTGTTAGTGAAGGGGAATCTGAGTTTAGCAGATACCGGATAATGGTGGCCAGTTTCCGATACCAAGACAGCTCCAATACTGACTCCTTTGAAATTTGCCTCTCCGTCAAAGAACATCCTCCAACCGTCGTAGTATTCAGCAATATCCTCTCCTGTGAATAGAACCTCTTCATCGGGAAAATACATTTTCTGGGGTTCGTATTCTCCTTCTATAGGGTTCTCAGCCAGATGATCGGTCAGTGCCTGTCCCTTGACTGCTTTCTGAGTTACATAAACAATGTTGAACTCACTCAACAGGATTTTCCACCTAGCCAGCTTGCCAGTGGGCATAGGCTTCAGAAAGATATACTTCAAGGGATCCATTCTTGATATGAGATATGTTGTATAGGCACAGAAGTAATGCCTCAGCTTCTGAGCTATCCAGGTCAAGGCACAACAGGTACGTTTCAATAGAGAGTACTGCATTTCACATGGAGTGAATTTCTTACTCAGGTAATAGATAGCTTGTTCCTTTCTCCCTGTCTCGTCGTGTTGCCCCAGAACGCAGCCGAAGGCTCCATCTAACACTGCGAGGTAGAGTAGCGAAGGTCTTCCTGGCTCTAGCGGGACCAAAACTGGTGGTGTTGATAGGTACTCCTTGATCTTGTCGAAAGCCCTTTGACAATCCTCAGTCCAACTAGTTGCAACATCTTTCTTCAACATCTTGAAAATTGGCTCACATATAACTGTGGACTGGGATATGAACCGACTGATGTAGTTTAGCCGTCCTAGAAAACTCATTACATATTTCTTACTCTTTGGCGGTGGAAGTTCCTGGATGGCTTTGACTTTCGATGGATCCAATTCTTTCCCTCGGCGGCTGACAATGAACCCAAGTAACTTTCCGACAGGGACCCCGAATGCACACTTTGCAGGGTTTAATTTCAGGTTGTACTTCCGCAGTCTGTCAAAGAACTTCCTCAAATCTGCTATATGATATGTGGCTTTCTTGGACTTGATGATGATGTCGTCCATATACACCTCGATCTCCTTATGTATCGTGTCATGAAAAATGGTAGTCATAGCCCTCATGTAGGTGGCCCCAACATTCTTTAGACCAAATAGCATCATCTTATAACAGTATATCCCCCATGGTGTAATGAAAGCGGTTTTCTCATCGTCTTCCCCGTCCATCCAAATATGATGGTAGCTGGCAAAACAATCTACAAAGGGCTGGAGTTCATGTCTGGCACAATTGTCTATTAAAATATGTATGTTTGGAAGTGAGAAATCATCCTTTGGGCTGGCTCTGTTGAGATCCCGATAATCGACACAAATTCTAACCTTCCCATCCTTCTTCGGAGCCGGCACGATATTGGCTAACCAAGTTGGGTATTCAACCAGCTTGAGGACCTTGGCCTTGATTTGATTGGTGACCTCCTCTTTGATTTTCAGACTCATATCAGGCTTGATTTTCCTGAGTTTCTGCTTTACTGGCGGACACATCGGGTTTGTGGGAAACTTGTGAACCACAATAGATGTACTTAACCCGGTCATGTCATCGTATGAACATGCAAAGATGTCCTCATACTCTTTCAAGAACTGTGTGTACTCTTCTTTTTCAGATGGTGATAAATGAATGTTGATGCGGGTCTCCTTGACAGTTTCGGAATCTCCGAAGTTGATTATCTCAGTCTCGTCCAGGTTGGACTTGGGCTTGTTCTCAAAATCCTCCACTTCCCTGACAATTTCCTCGGGTATGACATTCTCTTCTTCTGAATCACTATCCTTTTGTTGCGTTGCCTCATTACATGTCGCAGTTGTTGGTTCATCAAGACAGGAAATATTAATGATGTATAGATAAAGATATGAGAGAAAAGTGGTAATAATAAACATCAATCCATTTAAAAATGTCAAACCAAATGATTTTCATTAACTCAAATAACGTTTTTGGAACCTTGAAAAATATTATTTAAGACAAAAGAAAAATGGAAAAGTGGAAATCATTTTTTTAAGAAAAATAAACAAAGCCATTCAGCCTTGCTACCCCGGGACTCGTCGGACCCTTGATGGTCTAACTGGCCAGTTCTTGAGGAATGCTCCTCTCTCCACAGCTTGGATGGTAGGGCCTCTGATCTGGTATGATAAGCTGATACTTCCAGTATGCATGAACCAACCTTTGGGGAATGGGACTAATCAAAAGAAAGAAAGAAAAACAAAAGGTAGCCAAGTCAGTAAGAGTTCTGAAAAGAATATTTGCAATATTTAAACACATATTGCGGAATGTAAATTCGCGTCCTATTTTGGGAGCCTCGTTGTGCCCGAGGTAGGCCTAGAGACAAGTTGTTTTGGAGAACTTAGATGCCAATAAATGCCTCATTTCATTAATATAAAAACAGACGAATCCCAAAACGACACTAAGACAATAAAAAATAAGTCACTATTGACATTTGGCCTTATTACATTTGGAAAAGCAAATAAGCCTAATCTACTTGGTCCCATAAGGACCTTCCCAGGATTGATCTTCTTGGCATATTTTGGGTCATGCCGAACCTGGGGACTTCGTTCCTCATCTTATGCAAAACAAATAAGGTTAGGCCCTTTCCCTCTCCAGATTCGACTATTTATACATCAGTGATTAGCAAATTGGCACTTATTTCTCTGAATTAATGCACAGATCATGGTTGCGTCCATTGGGATTATGGAAACCCCGATGGACTTTTGGATAAGGTTTGTCTTAAAGGGTTATTATGTGGACAACATATTAACCCGACTAGGTTTGACCATGATGCATGTACAATTATAATCAGAGTAAGGTTGCTATGGGGGTCTAGACTGGTACCCTCAAGCGGATAGCTTGAGGGGGAAAGGCACGGAACCGTCGATTGCGCCGCTGATCGACTAGTTTTACCGCAAATAAGTCTTTCTGAATTTAAAGGGTGATATATAGGAAGAGCACAACCACTCAGCAAGCGTTGCTAAAGGATTGATTACTCACGAGTGGAATATGATGTTGAGCCTGATTTATGCAGCAGAAAATAGCATGTTGTCACGTATTTGCACGTTGGGAAAATAATAAATACGGTATTTAATAATTGAAAGATGTTTAAGAGAAAAACAAAGAAATAAGTCAGTTTCTGCAGTAAAGGAAATCATAAATGCTAAAAAAGCGGGCAGATAAATTCACATAAGGGGAAAGTGAAAGGGTGAACACGTATTAACAAAAGAAGCATGCTTAAGACTAATTTACAAAAAGTAAGTTTGTTATGGTGAAAGCCTAAAATCCTCAATAGAGTCGTCATGATGTCGCGCCCCCTTTTTCTCGCGAAATCAGGTTTCGATATCCATTGGGACAACTCGTTTCCTTTTGGGAAAGGGGTATAGAAATTGAAGAGTAGCCACCTAACGGATTTTAAGGTGCGTTAGGACACCTTATGCAAGTAACTCATGAAACCAGACTACATTACCAGAGATTGGGTAAGGCTTGACATTAACCTGAGGAGAAGGTGTTAGGCACCCCCCGAGGTCCATAATGGTGGGTCCCAACCAAACTTACTTAGTGAATTAGTCATTTAATAGATAAGCAGTCTAAGCACACATATGTAAATAAGATAAAGGGAGTTTAAAAGGTAAGCAGTCTAAGCACACATATGTAAAAAGATAGGGAAGTCCTAAGTTATTAACCTATAGGATCACATATGTACAATGCCCGGTAATCCTTCCTCAACTAGAGGGGTTACACGTGGCGTTAACGCACAGGTCATCATATCCTTTTACTACCCTATTACCCTACCCTTAGCGATTGTATAAGCGGTTTTAATTAAACGAACTCTAAGCGTACATTACCCGTCCCTTCCTTGTGGTCCCGGAGGTATTTAAGACCTCTATTTTATGTAGTTCTAGACTCTCCTAATGTGTTTAAAAAGGAAAATCTAAGAGACAACAAAGAACAAATAGGACTTTCAAGTAAGACAACAATTAAGGGCTCATGTTTACCTCCGCAAATAAGCAGGCAGTTATCACGTCTCAAACAACAAGATTTCAGATGTTCCAGAAAAGGTCCTAGAACAGGATATCTAGGTGAGCCTGACAAACAAAGAATGTGCAACATATGTTTAGGCGAAACGGTAAAGACCTAATCAGTTTGCCTACTGATTTTTTAGAACATGTTAAATCTGGTCAGTCACATAGTTTTACAAATTTTATAAGGCCTTAATTACCTATAGGCTTGTCTAGGAGTGATTCAGCAATACCCTATAACATGCTGTGTAAAAATGCAAACAGAATTCTGGAAATTGACTAAAGGAAAGCAAACAGTTTGAGTTTTAATACGTCCTATAAACATGCTTGCCTAGGTGCTTAAATTGATTTTAAACATTCTTATAGACAAGACAGTTATTGACTTAGGCGATGTAGACATGATGTAAAGCGAATACAGACACAGTCCTAAAGCAGGACTTCTAATGCACCCAGAAGATGTACATTTTATTATGCAGAATTGCAGCGGTAACCTAATAACACGATTTCTAGGTGATCATGATTATGCAGATATGCAGCGGTAACCTAATAATCCTATAAGACATTGCCTAGTGCCAAGTGATTTAAAAGCACGGTAAACATGATATAAGCCTAAAGCATGACTGCTAATATGAATAACATAGTATGAGCCTAATGGAAGAATTTCTAATGCAAGTAAACACAATACAAACCTAAAGCATGATTTCTACCCGGTCTCCCTACAAAAATCCATATACGAATCCCTTCCCTTTACTAATTTCCCTAATATCTGTTTACAAAGGTTATTATTACAGATCATAAATAAATGAATTACATAATAAATATAAGATATGCTATAGGGAGCCTGAGATAGGACCAAAGTGAACAGGGAAATACTAGGCCTTCAAAATAGTCCAAGATGCCAAAGTCTCAAGCCTATGGGGTGTCTTGGTGTGTCAAAGTTCCCTAAGGACCTCAGGGATCCTGGGCAATGCTCACACCAAGACCCTTTGAGTAGGGAAGTGATTATGTGCAGTGTGGAAAAGGCCAGGCCCAGTGTGCCAGAGTTCGGAGGAATCTCATGGATTCCTAGGCAGTACACACACTGGAGGGGCAGAACTTAAGTAATCTAAGAGTATAAGTGAGAGTGCTAGACATAGTTGGAATAACTTAGTAAAACAGTGTAGAAGTAAAACTTTAAGGAGTGAAAAAGGATTTCAGGAATGGAAATAGTTCAAAGGAAATGCTAAGAGTAAAAATAAATTTTTTGAAAGCTATTCTGGGAAGAACAAAGATTCAACATACAATCACAAAACTTAGAGTGCCTAGATTCAAAAGCCATTTATTACTTAGTTCTAAGTGAAGACTCATAAATTTACAAACAAGGATATGGGGGTCGGGAACATAGAGAGCTCAAAATCAGAAAGAAAACACATAAACAGGGTAAGAGGAGAAGCATATGGAACAACAAATGCACAAAACAAATAGGAGTCAATTAAACACAAACTACTGATTCAGAGACTTGACAAGTCATTCATGCTTGAAACTAAAATTCTAATAGGCAGTAAAACATAGAGACAAGTATGGGAATGGTCATGTTGAAGGCAGGGTGTGTACTACACAAAATTATTCATGCTAATTAGGATCAACCAAATATATTAAAAGTCTATAACACTAACATGAGCATACTAGTTGAGGGAGGTAATCAGGAACTAAATAAACATGCTGGACAAGTACCAAACAAGAAAAGTGATACCTAGGCATGCAGATTACACACTTGAACAAGAGAAGACAGAATTAAGCATGCTGAGTAAAGCAGTAAACAAGAAAGGCAATTAAATACAGAAGCCATTAAGCTAGTGCAGAAGGAGACATGGATTAACAGACATGGAGCACATAGGGTGAGTTTCAGAACTGAAATAAGAAGATACCAGTTAAGGAAGCAAAGTGTAGAATGTAAAGCAAGTAGAGTTCCACAGTCTAGCCTTGGCTTTGAGCCGGCTAGACAAGTAATTAGCACAAGTAGCAAGAAAGAAGAGAAACTTTGAGTGTGTGGGTGTAATATGAACTAATTGTTCGTGTTTGAGAGGTAAAACAAGAGTGTATTTATAGAACTTTAGGAGTATGACAAATAAGGTAAAATAATAAAAAATCAGTCAATTATGGGCAATCACAAGGTCACAGAATCAATCAACATAAGGGAGTCCGGAATAGACCCCTTAATTAGGGGTAATTGATCAACGGTAACAACAAGAGAGGTTAATTAAGGTAAGAATCCATATCAAACCAAATAAGGGATTAGTATAAATCACAGAATCATACGGACGAGTAATTAAGACAAGTGTGACCAATTAAAATTACAAATAAGGAAACCAACAAGATCTGTACACACAAACTTAACAGGGCAAAATAATAGGGAATAATCAGTAAGGATCTTCAAAGAATACTGGTTTTACCAAAAGAATCACCCAAATTTCATAAATAGAAATTAAACTAAGTAAGACCTCAAAAAATATATAACTTAGCCGGAAAGCAGGTTTGAACCCTAACAGAGATTAATTAGGGCAAAACCACAAAAATACTAGATTCAACGAGAAAAAATGTTTAAGTTCAAAAGATAGAGTAAAGTAATACAACTCGTATCAAAAATATCAAAAAAGAAGTTGAAGAAAACCAGTACATCATAGAATCGACTAGGGTTTGAATACCCGTATGAAAATCAGTCAAAACGATGATGAAACAAATACTAATCATTGAGAACTCAGAAAAATCTTTAAAAATAGTTTGGGATGAACCCTAGCTTAGGAAGAGTGATAAAAAGTCGTAATAGTTAATTAAACAAGAGATTTTTAAAGGAAAACACGTAAAAGTGCTCGAATCACCCCAGATTTATACAGATCTGAGATAGATCGACAATAACGGACTAGGGTTTTCAGAAAAGTAATAGAGATGAGAGAATAGGTCAAGAACCCATAAATCCATAATAAACAAGAAGAAGTTCTTACTCACAGACGGAGAAATGGCCTGAGACAGACTGATAAACAAAGTTTCAAACCAGAACTAGTTGGGGTTCCTCGAGATCTTCTCAAGGATCCAAGAAATCGAATAGCCATGGCATGTAGAAGACCAGTTCTGGTCGGAGAAGGCATAGAAACGTCATAAGGAGGAGGTTTTTTGCCGGTGACAGCGTTTAGAACTAGGGTTAGGTCGAGAGAGAGTTGAGAGAAGACGGAGATGATGACGGAGGGTGAGGGAAAGAAATGAGAAGGGTTAGGTGGGTATGTTAGGATTAATTATGGTAAGGATGGATATGGACCGTTGATATGAATGATCAACGGCCACGATTGAATGGGGTGTATTGGATCGGGCAGGTGTATATTTGGGCCTAAGGGGTTTGCGCTAACATTAGGGTTGAATATTAGAGGGGTTTTGGGCTGGTGGATTAAGTCTGAAAATAAAATGGGTCATTTATTAAATACCCAAGTAATTGATAAAAATTAATTTATAAAATAATTAACAAATTATAAAAAATAATTTTCATTCATAGAAATATTTTACCATAGTTACTCAAAAATATAAAATACAATGAGCCATTTTCTGGTAAAATAATGCAACAATGGATGCATGAGCTATAATTGCAAAGTTATTGCAATTGTAACGAAGTTTAAATATGGCCATTTGTGAAATAATTTTGACTTAATATGACTATCAATAGCAAAGTTAAATCATGAAATGTTATAAAGTCATTTGTGATACAATTTTATAATTATTTACATAAATAAAATATTGGGATAAATTAATTTAAAAATAAATAAATTATGGAAAAATATGAATTGATGCTAATGCATAGTTTTGAAAGTATATATGCATTTTAAAATATTATAAGGAAAAATTTGGTATCAACAATGGCGCAAGAAAATCAAGGTCTTAGCACAGTCTTGGGTAGATGCTTTATTTTTATCTTTAATGGCGTCTCCAAGACCCATTGCATCTAAGTGGATTTTAGCATCCAACACCTATGTTATATAGTTCTTGCCCGAAATTTCAAGGGCAACGAACTTTCTTTTCATAATGTCAGTCTTAATTAAAAAGAGGAGAAAAGTTATACCTTAATTTTCTCAAAGAGCTTCTTGAGACGGTAGAGTCTCATGCTGATAACGTGTTATGAAACAATAAAAGAAAAAGAATAATTTGCAGAGAAAGAGAGAGGAAATTTTAATACTACTCATTAGTTTCTTACATTTATGAATTAATGCACAGTGCAAGCAACACAGATATGGCTATACCATCTTAAATGAGCTTCTGTCGTTTTTACTGTGCTTGATGAATAAAAATCATTTATTTTCTTGTCAAGTCTTGTATAAGCTTATTCATCTTGTTATTAGTATTACTGCGATGCTCATCTTGTGGATAAGTTGGACCTTTAGTGGTTCATTCACGTATAACATTGTTAATCTTATAATTGTTCTATAGAATGTATCAATTACTTTGGTGGCATCATTTTATCGTTCTATCAAATGGCCAATGCACTAGATAAAATGCGTAAGTTTAGGGAGTCTCGAGGTATTCTAACTTTATCTTTTAATCTATTTATATTATTATAAAAGCATAAATAAAATATTGAATTACAAAACTAACCTTTTAATATTAAGCATAATAACTCACAATAAAATGACATAGTCGGAATTCAAGACATTAGCCTTGTAACTCAAAAAATAATTCTATGTCGGATAAAAAAGTAATATTTGAAAGACTTTAAATTCAACTTAAAAATAGAATCCTAGAACTAATGTACTTGAATTTCACTTGGTCAAAACTCCTTACTCGTTTTCATGTAAGGAGAGTAATATAAAAAAAGGAATTTCTCTTAGCTTTTTACCACTCAAATTTGATTCCAATGAGAATTCGTAATTTAACTGGCAAAATTACAGTGTATTTATCTAGCATTACAGCAGTTCTACTAATTGATTTACAGTGTTAATATTCAAGAAATTCTAGGATTTTGTTAAATATAACTTGCGACATGATTGGTACTTTCTTTCACTAACTTCGAATCCATTTGTGGAAGTACCAATATCCACATGATAGTTAATCGATCAAATTCAAAACTAACCGGAGCTAACCGATACATATCCTAAAATATTATCGAGTAATGAAACAAAAACTAAAGAAAAATGTTGAGTTAAGATAGTAACGACTCGACTGATTGTTTTGAGCAATTGCGTCTGCTTAGGCAGTTTGAGGTCACGAGTAGCTTCACACAGTGTATTATGACTTACATGCATTGTCGGTTCGGATTTTTGAGAGGGCCAGAAAGGATTTTAGGAGTGACTCTCATTTTAGAAGTTTGAAGTTGAAGGAATTGACCCAGGATTTGACTTTTGAGTATTTGACCTCGGATCGGAGTTTCGACGGCTCCGGTAGGTCCGGATAATGATTTTGGACTTGGGCGTATACCCGGACCTTCATTTGGATATTTCAAAAAGATTTCAGCATCATTTGGCGGAAGTTGGCAATTTAAAGGTTTAGAATCTTCCTAAGTTTGACCATGGTTTGACTTTAAGACTATCGGGTCCGGATTGTGGTTTTGGAATTTGGAATAGGTTTGTTTCATCAATTAGAACTTGCCTGCAAAATTTGGTGTTGTTTGGAGTTGATTTGATGTGGTTCAGACGCTTGGTTGCAATACTAGAAGTTCTTGAAGTTCATGGTGATTTTCATGCGTTTTGGCATCTGATTCGTGATTCTAGAGGTTATTTTGGTGTTTCGATCGCGCGAGCGAGTTCATGTTATGTTTTCAGACTTGTGAGAGTGTTTGGTTTAGAGCCCCGAGGGCTCAGATGAGTTTTGAACGCGTTTCGGAGTGTTTGAAAGAAGGTTCAGTTGTACTGGTAATTCTGTTCTAGCATTTGCGAGGATTTCATCACATTTGCGATAACAACATTGTATTGGTAAAAAAAAAGCTTCACACGTATAATAAATCTTGATGACTCAGTAGTCTACGTGGAGCAATGAAGACACAACCGCTGGACGGGACTCTAAGAAGAGGTACGAGGCAAAGAGGCACGACAAATCACACCCATGGGTTAATTAGCTACGGAAGTCTCAACCTGATTGAGAAGATGAAGAGACACGATCAAAAGTGTATTTGGACAGAATAAAGGGCAGATTCAAAGATCTTCAAATTAGAGATCCATACGTTACACAACATTCACTTAATAGTTACAGTTGATTCATTGTAACGTTACATTAGAGTCATTATTAGTCATTAATGCTCAATCACCAAAAAAGGTAGACGTTATGTTAGGAAATTCCCTATATAAAAGAGAAAAATATAACTTGTAAAGGGAGAGAAAAAAATATTCGAACTACTATTGCAATATACTTACTTATTGTGCATTTTACTACTTTCCATTTACAAGTTTGCCTACAATTATAATCTTATTCTTTGGTTATTAGAAACCCGTGTTCTTCTTAAAATAAATTTGGGCAAAGAATCCAATTCTTTGGTTAAACAAATTGGTTCCGTTACCGGGAATCTCATAATCTTTGTTTGCTTTTCAAGCGATATCCTCTGAACTATGTCGAACTCCAATTACAACAACCAGCAAAGGAATGGAACCCCAGTTCCATCGCCTTCAGGAACCCCACGTGGTTCAAGGGAACAATCCCCAGAAAGATCCAATAACAACAATGATAATAATGATGAAACGGTGGAACATGATCGGGTAAAGCAAATGATTGCAGAGTATGTGAGCCAAGCTTTGCAAGAATTTGCAAGGGGATTATCGGCAGCGTTACCTGCACCATTGACACCACCCCCCAATAATACCATCACCATGGAAAATCCTCAATCTGGGTTGGCAAACTCAAGAAGGGGAGATACTCCTAATTAATCTCTCGAAGCGAGACCAGGTATGTCTAATAACTCTGAATTATAGACTTTATTACTAACTTTGCAGAAACATGTGAAGGAACAAAACGATCGAATCGAACAAATTCCTGGAGTACCACCTGTTATCAAAGGCATTGATGTTGATAGATATTCTCAACAACCTAGGAAACCAAGCGCAGCACCCGTACCCATTCCAAAGAAGTATAAAACGCCTGACGTACCTAAGTATGATGGTACAACCGACTCACGCGACCATGTAACTGCTTTTACCATCGGAGTGAAGGGCAACGACTTAACAAAACAGGAAATTGAGTCGGCCCTAGTTAAAAAATTTGGAGAAACACTTACCAAAGGGGCGCTAACCTGGTATTCTCTTATCCCTGAAAACTCTATTGATTCTTTTGATGAGCTTACAGATTCTTTCATAAAGGCACACTCCGGTGCGCAAAAAGTCGAGAAAAGGATGGAGGACATCTTTAAAATAAAACAAGGAGACACGGAACTACTTCGTGAATTTGTAGACAAGTTTCAACAAGAAAGAATGCAACTACCAAGGGTGACTGATAATTGGGCAGCCATGGCATTCGCAAGTAATCTAAATGACAAAAGCTCAGAAACCACGAGAAGACTCAAGGAAAGCTTGAGAGAATTCCCAGCTATAATGTGGAATGATGTTTATAACAGGTATAGTATTAAACTTCGAATAGAAAAAGATATCGTTGCTCGTTCGAAAGGGGAAGATTATACCAGATCCAGACGCTCAGAATCAGACAGGAGATCAGGTAAAAACAGGTACGATCCTTACTTGGGACCATCGGGACGTGAAACTCATCCCAGGTTCGAAAATACCAGGTCAGATTATGGACCACCAAGCAGAGATGCGAGCTCGTCCTCATCTAGATCCAGAAGGGATCAAGATCAACGACCTAGAGGTAATGCGCGAATTGGGGATCACACCTTTAATGTAAGTACCTCCGAAATAATTTCAATGTTAAGAAATTTGGGTGATAAGGTTCGATGGCCCAAAAAGATGAGGTCGAATCCGAATACGAGGAACCTAGATCTCTAGTGTGAATTCCATAATGATCATGGCCACAGAACAACAGATTGCAGATTTTTGCAAGGTGAGGTAGAACAATTATTGAAATAGGGCTATTTGACAGAATTGTTCAGTGAAAAAGGTAAACAAGCATACATGAAGAACATGCAGGAGCCCCCAAAACCTCCATCTCCAAAACGAACCGTCAACGTGATACACGGAGGTGAATAAGTAAACGGAGTGGTCTGCAAAATGACCACGAAGTTCACAATTATACACGGAAAACTGGTTCGTAAAAATCTGGAAGCAGATGATATAACCTTCGATGATGCAGATATCGGTGGATTAATGCTTCCTCACAATGATGNGGTTATAACAAAAGGAGAAATTGAACTTAGCACTTATGCTGAGGGAGTGATCAAAAGTACCAGGTTCCAAGTCATCGATACTAACATGGCTTATAACGTAATCGTGGGAAGGACATAGATCCATGACATGAAAGCAATACCCTCCACCTTGCATCAGGTAATTAAATTTCCCTCTGAATGGGGGATTCAGCAAATTAGAGGCGATCAGCAAACCGCAAGAAATATAAATTTCGTGGTACACTATAACAAAAAAGTAGAGGTGAAAGAATCAAGGGATAAGGAAGTCTCCCAAGCAGGTGACATCGCCCAAACAGGCATGGAAGAAATTTCTACCCAAATAGGGACGGAAGATATTACTGCTGAAACAGGTACGAAAGAAAATACTTACGAGAAAGTGAATCAAGTCACAGCGGAAGCATTGGACGACACAGATGTAGATTCCAGACCGGACGTCATTCATGAACCTGAGGAAAACGAGCACATCAAAACAACTACGGAAGAGCTCGAAGTTGTTCCATTTTCTGAACGAAATCCTGAACAGAAAGTGTACATAGGCACGAGGCTGAGTCCCGGTCAAAGAGGTAAGTAATTGATTATTTAAAGGCTAACGCAGATTGCGTTGCGTGGTCCCACTCAGATATGACAAGTATCCCACTAGAGGTGATGAATCATAAACTAAATGAAGATCCATCATTCGTACCTGTTAAACAGAAGAAAAGAAAGCATTGACCATTCAAGAACCAAGTGATTGACGAAGAGGTACGGAAAATCTTAAAGATTGGTTCAATACGAGAGGTAACGTACCCTAACTGGCTAGCTAACACTATGGTAGTACCTAAAAATAATGGAAAATGAAGAGTATGCGCAGAATATACTGACTTAAATAAAGCATGCCCCAAAGATTCATTCCCATTACCACATATAGATCAAATGATTGATGCCACCACAGGTCATGAATTGTTAAGCTTTCTAGATGCGTATTTTGGTTATAACCAGATTAAAATGGATCCCTCAGACGAGGAAAAAACCTCCTTTATTACAAGCAGGGGGACTTATTGTTATAAAGTCATGCCTTTTGGCTTAAAAAATGCTGGAGCCACATATCAAAGGCTAGTGACCAAGATGTTCCAGGAACATCTAGGAAAAACAACGAAAGTTTACACTGATGACATGCTGGTAAAATCAACACGGGCGGAAAACCATTTCCAGCACCTCTCTATTACCTTTGACATTTTACGCAGGTATAATATGAAGCTTAATCCAGAAAAATGCGCTTTTGGCATGGAATCAGGTAAATTCTTGGGTTTCCTTGTATCAAACAGGGGAATAGAGGTAAAACCTGATCAAATTAAAGCTATAGAAGAAATACCTGATGTACTTCTAAATAAAAAATAAGTTCAAAGACTAATGGGAAGAATTGCAGCCTTAGGAAGATTTATTTCCAAATCTTCCGAGAAAAGTTTCAAATTCTTTGCAGTTCTCGAAAAGCAAAACCGGTTCGAATGGACTGAAGAATGTCAACAAGCTCTCAAAGACCTAAATGCTTACCTATCAAAATCTCCGTTGCTATCAAAGCCGAAGGAGGGGGAGCGGCTATAGATCTACCTTGTTGTCTCGGAAATTGTTGTAAGTGCAGTATTGGTAAGGGAGAATAAAGGTAAACAATCTCTTATTTATTATGTAAGCAAGACATTACTGGATGCTGAAACTAGATATCCACATCTAGAAAAGTTAGCCTTAGCTCTAATTATGGCATCTAGAAAATTAAGGCCATACTTTCAATGTCATCCAATCATAGTTGTGACCTCGTATCCATTAAGAAACATATTGCATAAACAAGAACTATCAGGAGGATTATCCAGGTGGGCCATAGAATTAAGTGAGCATGAAATAATATATCGACCTAGGACTACAATCAAGTCTCAAATCTTAGCTGATTTTGTCGCTGATTTTAGTAATAGCATTGTCCCTGAAGTGGAAAAAGAGTTACAATTCTTAAACGGTGTTAATCGGGGTCTATGGACCCTATTTACCGATGGTTCTTCCAATATAAAAGGTGCCGGCTTAGGCATAGTCTTAATATCACCCACGGGTGAAAAGACACGAAAGGCTATCAAATGTTATCCTATAACTAACAATGAGGCAGTACGAAGCTGTTATTGCAGGATTAGAACTTGCACGAGAGCTTTCAATCAAGCAAATCGTGATCAAAAGCGATTTCCTACTGGTAATAAATCAGATGCAGGGGACTTACATCGCTTGAGAGACTCGGATGCTACAATATTTGGAAAAGGCACGAGAGCTCGTGAGACAATTCAAAACATGGAAGGTAGTACAAATACCTAGAGAGGAAAATGCTGAAGCAGATGCATTAGCTAACCTCACAGCAGTCACGGAAGTAACAAACAAGGATAATGCAATTGTCGTTCATCTATTCCATTCAACGATCGACCAGGACAGAAATGAGGTAACTTTCAACAATTTAACCTGGGATTGGAGAAATGAAATACTAATTTTTTTACAGAATGGAACCGTACCTGAAGACAAGAAAATAGCTCAAGAACTTTGCCACAAAGCTGCACCATACTACCTCATTCCCAACTCGTTATATCGCAAAATGTTCGGAGGGCCCCTAGCAAAATGCCTCGGACCTAATCGAACAGAGTTTGTGATGAAAGAAGTCCATGAAGGACGCTGTGGAAATCACTTAGGGGCGAGATCCTTAGTGAAAACCTTAATCAGAGCTGGATATTATTGGCCTAAGATGGAAAAAGAGGCCGAGGACTTCGTATCCAAGTGCGACAGGTGCCAAAGGTTTGCCAATAACATGCATCGACCAGCGGAATTATTACATCCATAATATCCCCATGGCCCTTCATGAAATGGGGGATGGACATAGTGGGACCTCTTCCCACAGCTAAAGGACAGGTACGATTTTTGCTCGTGCTAACCGACTATTTTACAAAATGGGTAGAGGCAGAAGCATTCAAACATGTGCGAGAAAAGGAAGTTAAAAGTTTCTTATTGCGAAATGTAATATGCCGCTTTAGGATACCGAAGGAGATCGTGTATGATAATGGCCCAGGCTCCCAAATCACAAAATTCTTCGAAAGCTGGCAAATTAAACGGATCATTTCAACGCCATACCATCCTGTGGCCAACGGTCAGGCTGAGTCAACGAATAAAGTCATCATCAACAATCTAAAGAAGCGGCTAGATAGAGCCAAAGGAAACTGTCATGATGAGTTACCATCGGTACTATGGGCATATAGGACAACTTCAAACCAACCACGGGAGAAACTCCATTCGCGCTTGTCTATGGATCAGAAGCCTTAATACCTGTAGATATTGGCGAACCAAGCTTAAGGCTTACAATAGCCACGGAGGAAACAAACGACGATGAATTGAGGACCAATCTGGACCTGCTCGAACCACAGAGAGAAGCAGCACTGATACAGATGGCAACTCAAAACAAATCATAGAGCGTTATTACAACTGTAAAGCTCATCTCAGGTACTTCAAGATTGGGGACTTCGTCCTCAAAAAAGTCTTTCAATCAACGAAAGAAGCAGGCGCAGGAAAGATAAATCCAAACTGGGAAGGACCCTACAAAATCCGAGGCATAGCTGGGAAGGGCGCCCACGAGTTGGAAGTTATGGACAACACAATCCTACCAACAAGTTGGAATGCCATTCACTTGAAGAAGTACTACTTTTAAGGAAAAAAGTACCCCGGCCAGGTATCACACGTTCGATTTTATTTTGAACATTTGAAATTGTACTAACCTTTTTAGATGATAGGCATAAAGCTAACCCATCACCAGATGATGATATTAGACCTTCAAAGACGCGAGGAAATAATTAAATTCCCGGTCTAGGTTTACACTTTCTGATGGACGTTTTAAAGGGTTAAGCAGTCATCATCTAAAAATTATATACCTTCGAGTCCCGTATGTTTTTCCTTTTCAGGAAAAGGACCACAAAGAAGGAATAGTCAAGTGCTCGAGATTTCATTCTTCAAAGCTCAAACAATTGGGGGACTATACAGTATGGAAGGCAAAGACGAAGCAAAAAAGAATATCAAAAAGTCAAAGCTCGAGCCGGAAGATCCATCTATCCAACAAGCCAAGTGATACGAGCAAAATCGAAAGATCCAAAGACTCGAACACAAAGCCTAATCCAAAAAACCTTCGAACATGTTCAGGTTAAAAGGCAAAATGTTAGTTACGAGGAAGAAATGCACATCTTTGTACTTATTCAAACAGTTATGGATAAAAGATCATCATCATTGTACTCATTTAAAACTGTTGTAACTAAAAACAGTTACGAAATCTTTGTACTCATATAGAAAACTCTTATCAAATAAAACAGTTACAGATGAAAGATCAAAATCCTTGTATTTGTTCAAAAAACTGTAAAACAGTTACGGATGTAAGAGTATTTCCCTCGTGCTTATTGAAAACTGTTGTCAACAAAAATAGTTATGGGTGAAAACCCCAATTTGAATAAAAACTTTTATGAACGAAAAACAGTTGCCCTCTTGTATTAACTCGAAAAAACTGTTACATACAGAAAATAGTTACGAAATACAAGTTTATATCAAATCTGTCAAAAGAAAATAGTTGCAACATGAGTTTTAGACGATAATCAAACACATGTAAAATGTTGTGAAAGTCCAAACAAAAAAAAAACTTTCCTCAGAAACATTCTTAAACACGTGAAAAATTCCTATCACTCTATTGCGTTATTACACCTTTATGAAGTTGAGACGTCTTCTTCATTAAGTGTCAATCAAAAAGGGACCTCTTTCACAAATTATGCCTACTACAAAAAGGCACATATTTTATATGACACCGTGCCTATTACGAAAAGGTGCGAGTAATCTAAAGCATTCTATATGCAAAACTCAGAGGTAAAACTAAAACCTCGAAAAATAAAGCATGCAAAAGACTTAAAGAGTAGAACAGAAACTCAATGGAAAACAAAAGTCATACTTGCATTAATATATTAAATTGGCTAAGTAAAAACTAAATATTAACCTATACTTAGCCGTATAGATTTTTTATATAGAGGTGCCCCTAAGTTGTCATTTGGGGACTTTAGAGAGATCCAAATTTACCCCGATGGGACTGGCGGTAACCACCAATTGAGACAAAGATAAAAAAAAGGGTGAATCAACATCTTAATCTTCTTGAGGGGGGGATTGACTTCTTCATCAGCAGCTTGGGACGAAGAGGCTCGGACAGTAGGAGTCTCACCTTCAGGTGGGGAAAGATCTAAACCTTGTTGAGCCTTTTCCATGGCTTCCTTGATCTTAACAATTTCAGCGTTAAGGTCAAAATCTCCCCGCCTCATTTCCGTCAATGTATCGAGGCGAGAATTCATGTACGCCCAACTAACATCGACAGCTGCCACCTCTTCGAGACTTTCGTAATCTCTCTCCCATATCTGAAGCTCAACTCTTAACCCATCCTTCTCAACTTCAGCAGCTTCATAGTAAGCCCTCAAAGGTACAATTGACTCCTCCAAATATTGGGTTTTGTCTAAAGCAATGCGAAGATCCTCCTGAGTCCGGGTAAGTGACTGCACAAGCTCGCCTGAGTATTCCTCCTTCTGCTCTAGCAAGGTTTTCAAGCTCCTAACTTCTTCCGAGGCACGGGATAATTGCTCAACAACGAAGACTCAAGAATGCTCTTGTCTTTGTCCGCTTGGTTAGAAGAAGCCTTCTCCACTGCCAACTCCACGGCCATAACTCTCATCTGCCGCTCCAAGGTATTCTTTTCTTCTTCTAAGGCTTCCATGTCTAGCCTCAGGATTTCAGCCCCTTCCAATTCCCTGCTTCAGCTCCTTTAGCTCTTGCTCAATGTTAGAAATCCTCTTCATGAGTTCTGTGCCTATGAGATTGATCTACAAAAACAAAATCAATTAGATACCGTAATTACATGCATAAGAGTGAGATACAAAAGAATGAACATTACCTTTAAGAAGGAATGCACAACCTCATTAGCCCAGGTAAGAGAAATGTGACTATCTAGCTTGGTCCTCTCTATTGGGTCAATCAAAGGCTTCAGCCACACTTCGGGTTGGCCGGATTTCTTAAAAAGGCTCCCATCAGCCGGAACCTCAATTAGCACTTGCCCCATCTCCCTGCTGGAAAACCCTACTTCTCTAACAGGAGGCACGGAAGCAGGCTGAGATGAAGGAGCCACGAGCAATGAAATTTGTGGAGCTGAAGAAGTCTCAGGCACGAAAACTTGAGGAGCTGAGAAAGACACGGGCAAGGCAGCAACGGGAGAAGAAATGGCCAAATGAGCAGTGGAAATAGCAGGAACGGATGAAGAGATTTCTTTAAAGGAGGGAGCAAAAACAGCCAGAGGCGCCTCATTAATAGCAGGGCCAAAACCTTCGTGGCATAGATGATCCACAGAATCATGAGCAAGAGCAGAAGAAGAATCCCCGGGGGTAGAAGGTCTGACATCAGGTAGGGAAGACACTGCCACGGGTGTAGACTCATCGTCTGAGACCACTCTTCTTCTACGTGACTTGTGCACCAGAATGCCCTCTTCTTCTTCTTCTTCTTCTTCTTCTTCTTCTTCTTCTTCTTCTTCTTCTAAGGTCTTAAACCCACCAAATTTCCTCTTGGAAGAAGAGGAACCGGTAATAATCTTCTGGGCCTGAGCCAAAGACATCTTCGGAATGGATGCAGCAGACATCCCCCGAGCAGAAAACCCTGTCAAAAGGAAAAAGGTTAAACAAACGAAGAAAAAGAAGCTCGAGTAAGGAAAAGAAGCGGAAAAAAAAAGTTTCACTTACCATGAGTCTTCACTTCCCAACCGTACTTCACGGAGAAGTACTTCCAAGATCTTTCCTCCAATGGAGCAACCGACAACAACTTTTCTACCCAATCACGGATACCGGAGACATTCTCAACAGTACCATGATTGCTGAAAGAGGAAGAAAATAGCTACGGTGTTAATAAAACACTTAAAGCAAAGAGAAGAAAAACAACAGATGTGAGCTAAAATGTACTCGCGTGCGCGATTCCACTTCTCAGGGAAGGGAAGATTTTCCTCGCCCACTAAACCAGCAGTGGGCACAGCAACGTATCGAAGGTACCAACCTCTATCCTTATCGTCATCAGGGGTTACCAACACTCTTTTGCTCCTAGCAGCCAGAGTGAAAACCTCTTGACGAAATAAGGTAGGAGAATAAAGATGAATGAGGTGATTGAAGGAAAAAAGGAACCGAGGCTAAAGAAGCTAAACATCTAAGACACGCGACAACCCGCCACACAAGAGGACCAACTTGTCCAAAGAAAATATTGAAGAAATGACAAAATTCGATGATGACTGGATCAATATGAGGTCTAAATCCTATAGTAAAAAGGGTAAGTGTAAACAAAAGAATGCCTCGTCTTGTAAGATGTTATTTTTTTTATTACTATTCGGAATAACAATAGGAAAATCAGACTCCCAAGAACATTCCCTACGAACAAGGGGAATCAAACCTTTGGTAATAAGAGTGGGATACCTATCAACACTATCAAGGGATAACGACTGGTCTACAAGAACCTGACTATCCCTAGTGAAGGTAAACTCAGCAGGAATGATTTCATCAACTCGTGGTTCGCGTAGGGGTTCGTGATATTCTCTAACCCTGGACAGAGACCTGGAAACCCTAGCTCTTGGGGAGACTAAAACCTAGCAGAAGGAGGGGAAACAATCTGAGAAGAATAAGAGCCTCTCGAAGGAGTAGAGCCTAAACTCCTCAGTCTACCACCCCTCCGACTCTGAGTTGGAGCGGAAGAGGGTGTCAACTCATCAACGTTTATGAATCCCTTGGATTGGTTTGAAGAATACATATCTAAAAAGGCAAAGAAAAGAGTTCCTTACAAATAAAATTTCAAAGTTAGAAGTTTTTTGTGAAAGAAAAGGAAAAGGGGGTATTATACTCGAAGACAACCTTCAAAAAATGGGGAAAAAAAAAGCAATGATGTGAAAACCATAATTGAAGATGTCACTTCGTGACTGATGCAGCCGCAAGAAAGCCCTAAAAGGCGCTGAATAATTGCAGAACCAACCCAAGAATGCCACGTGGCATAAGCATTAAATGGAAGTGACAAGCAACACTTACGTACAGGAAAAGATACAATGGTTCGAGCAAAGCGGCGGCAAAATATTCCCGCCATAAATGAGTATCCACTTACCAAATATTAATTGATAAATATATGGTAAGTGGGGAGACTATCTATATTGGTAAAAAAAGAGCTTCACACGTATAATATTTCTTGATGACTCAGTAGTCTACGTGGAGAAATGAAGACACGACAGCTGGACGGGACTCTAAGAAGAGGTACGAGGAAAAGAGGCACGACAAATCACACCCATGGGTTAATTAGCTACGGAAGTCTCAACCTGATTGAGAAGATGAAGAGACACGATCAAAAGTGTATTTGGACAAAATAAAGGGCAGATTCAGAGATCTTCAAATTAGAGATCCATACGTTACACAACATTCACTCCACAGTTATGGTTGATTCATTGTAACGTTACATTAGAGTCATTATTAGTCATTAATGCTCAATCACCAAAAAAGGTAGACGTTATGTTAGGAAATTCCCTATATAAAGGAGAAAAATATAACCTGTAAAGGGAGAGAAAAAAACATTCGAACTACTATTGCATATACTTACTTTTTGTGCATTTTACTGCTTTTCATTTACAAGTTTGCCTACAATTATAATCTTATTCTTTGGTTATCAGAAACCTATGTTCTTCTTAAAATAGCTTTGGGCAAAGAATCCAATTCTTTGATTAAACAAGCATTTGCAAGGTCATTCTCGCATTTGCGAAGATGGGCTGGGGCTGGGGAGTTTGCATTTGCGCACCACTTCGTCGCATTTGCGATTGCAGCTCTGCATTTGCGATATAATCTGTCGCTTTTGCGAACATCTCAGAGCTCACATTTGCGAGACTTGTGTCGCATTTGTGACCTGAACAGAGTTGGCCAACCTTCGCATTTACGATACTTTTGTCGCATTTGCGAGCATCACATTTGCGATCCTGATGTCGCAAATGCGACATCTGAGGCTAGTATTAAGATTCTCATTTCGGGACTTAGCTTCATTTTATCATATTTTGAACCCTATGTCCGAGAGTGGGCGATTTTGAGAGAAGATTTCCATACCAAATCATTGGGTAAGTGCCTTTAATCAAATTTCCAACTATATTTTGTGATTATACCTTAGATTTAACATCAAATTCACTAGAGTTTTAAAGGAAAAATTGGGAAGATTTATAAAATCTTTCAAAAATGTAAAATCATGATTTGAAGGACGAATTGGTATCGGAACTTGATAATTATTTTGTGGTTGAACTCGTATTAGAATGGGTGTTCGGGTTTTGTAAATTTTGTCGGGTTCTGAGGTGCGGGCCCGGGAGTTGACTTTTGTTGACTTTTTACAAATTGTATAATTATCGTAGCTTTGTTAATTGAAATTGTTTTCTCTTGCATTGTTTGATGTAATTAAGTCATTTTTGGCTAGATTGAGCCGAGCGTTGGTGAATTGGTAAAGGAAAAGCTAAATTGAGTATTGAATTGGCCAAATTGAGGTAAGTATCTTGTCTAACTTTGTGTGGGGGAAACCACCTCTTAGAAATTACGTCAATTGTGCTATCTTGATATGTGAAAGCCGTGTACGCAAGGTGACGAGTGGGTACCCATTTTATATGTGGTATTGACCGGTTAGATTGCCTAGTCTCTTTCCATGATTTTGAGTAAATTGTCATAAAATATGGTATCTCTTTGTTAGACTACGTCACATGCTCTATATGATGTTGTTAATTTTCCTCTTATTTGTTATTTGGCCTCAATATACCTTGGTTGTTGTCATTTCCTTCATTATTATCTTGTTACCTCCTAACTGTTGAGTTATTCTATGATTACGTGCTTATCTGTTACGAGTCCAAGTTGTTGTGAATACCTGTGTAGTTATCACGTGCCTTACATGTCTTGTTTCCTTGTAAAGGTTGTTGTATTCCTTTGATTGTTACGTGGTTCCCTTGTTGCCGTGTACTCACACTTTTCGTTGTAGAATTTCTTGTAATTGAGTTGTTGAATTGTTGTTGATTGATTTATATTATTATATGGTGGAATCGGGTTGCACGCCGCAACAGGAGGAATAAGGGTGAATTGCTATTATACGGTGGGATCGGGTTGCACGCCACAACAGGAGGAATAAGGGTGGTTTGATATGGTGTAATAAGGGTGAATTGTCATATTGATATTGATATATGGTGGGATCGGGTTACGCGCCGCAACATATATATATATATATATAT
>ML302670.1:0-13736 GCA_005239505.1 Nicotiana paniculata | reverse complement strand
GGGCATAATACCCCAGGATTATAATTGCAACGCCCGCTTAGTCTTCTACAAGACATAGTTGAGTGTGATCAATAGCCATTGAGGAAGGTACTCTTGAAATCCATATGATGGAGAGTGAAATCCATGTAAGCAACAAAGTTTATTAGTAGTCTTATTGCTTCCAACCTTGCAACTGGAGCAAAGGTTTCATCATTGTCTATGCCTTTCTCTTGACTATATCCTTGAACTATCAATCTTGCCTTGTTCCTTATAATTGTTTCAACTTCATCAAATTTGTTTTTGAAGACCCATTTTGAGCCAATTACTGATATGTACTTGGGTCTTGGTACCAAATGCCAAACTTGACTCCTTTCAAATTGGTTGAGTTCATCTTGCATTGCATTTACCCAGTCTGCACCTGCAAAGCCTCAACAATATTTTTAGGTTCAATAAGAGATAAGAAAGCATCAAAAGTACAAAGATTCTTTAATGAAGATCTGGTTTTAATTCCAGAGGTTGGATCAGTGATTATGTTCTCAATGGGATGAGAACTTTGATACTTGTAAGATTTCATAACCAACTGGTTTCCCCTTGATGTTTCTTCAATGTTTTGTTGCTGAGGAGCAGGTTCATGGACAGGTTCCCTTAAGGTTTGAGGATCATTTCCTCTTTGTTATATTCTCCCTGTATTGTTTCCCTCCGTGGAAGAACCTGTTCCATCACTTGTTCCTTCCTCTAGTGCAGCTTCAGTCTGGGTTGTGGTTTCATTTGAGTTTCTTACCAGTCCAATTTCTTCATCATCATGTTCCTGCCTCTTAGAAAGAATGTTAGTTTCATCAAAAACCACATGAACACTGTCTTATACACACATAGTTCTTTTGTTATAGATCTTATAAGCTTTTCTATGTGAAGAATATCCCAAGAATACTCCCTCATCACTTCTGGGATCAAACTTACCTAGGGAGTCTTTACCATTATTGTTCACAAAGAACTTGCATCGAAATGCCCTAAGATGGGATATGTTTGGTTTTCTCCATTTAAGTACCTCATAGGGAATCTTTTCTACAAAAGGTCTAGTCATGCACCTATATATGATGTAGCATGCAGTATTTACAGCTTCTACCCAGAAGCTATGGGGAAGTTTACTAGAAAGAATCATAGTCCTTGCCATCTCTTCAAGTGTCATATTCTTTCTTTCAACTACTCCATTTTGTTGTGGAGTCCTAGGAGAAGAGAAATTATGATCTATTCCATGCTCATCACAAAATTCAGCAAACTTAGCATTTTCAATTCAGTGCCATGATCAGACCTAATTGATGCAAGTTGATTACCTAGTTGTTTTTGAGTTTTTCTAACAAAAGAAGTAAACATTTTAAATGCTTCATCTTTAGATGTTAAAAACAAAGTCCAAGTAAACCTATAGTAATCATCAACAAGAACCATTACATATTTTTTACCACATCTGCTCAATGTTCTCATTGGACCACAGAGATCCATATGGACCAGTTCCATCGTCCTGGTTGTGCTTACTATTTTCTTGCATTTAAAAGAGGATCTTACCTGATTCCCCCTTGCACAAGCCTCACAAACTTTATTTTCCTTGAACTTGATGTTAGGCAACCCTATCACCAGGTCCTTGGAGACTAATTTGTTGAGTTGACTCAGACTGGCATGTCCAAGTCACTTGTGCCAAAGGAGGGGATCATTATCCAACACACTTAAGCAAGTGAGTTCATTTTCTAAAAGTGTGGACAGATCTACAATATATATTTTGTTCAATATTTTTCCTTGCAAAACAGTCTTGTCGTGGTAAGATTAGTCACAAAATATTTGGTAGAGGTGAATGCTACCATATTACCTCTATCACACAATTGTGATACACTTATTAGACTATACTTTAGGCCATCTATCAAGTATACATTCTAAATAGAGTGAGAATCAGTCGTACCTATCTTTCGAACCCCAATGATATCACCTTTATTCCCATTTCCGAAGGAGACATTACCTCCTTTGAGGTTCTCAAGTGAAAGGAACTGGTTCTTGCTTCCTGTCATATGCTTTGAGCAACCACTATCCATGTACCATATTTGGCTGCTCCCCTTCACTTGGACCTGCAAAAGAAAATCAGGGGTTAGTCTTAGAAACCCAAACTAGTTTGGTTCCCTTTCTATAGGAAAAAGGATGAGTCAAATTCTTTTTAGCCCAACTTGGTAGATTATTCTTCCCTTGAACAAATTCTTTGTTCTTTTGACTTGGCTTTTCTTTTGCAGTGCATTCACTTTTATAGTGACCAGTTTTATCACACTGAGTGCAAATCTTATTCTCAGGAAGTGTGAGGTACTTGCTTTTGGGTTCCCATTTAGGTGGAAGATTCCCAAACCAAGTCCTCTTCTGTTGCTACTATGATGTTCCTGTAGCCATGAAAGTGCATCGGAGGACCTGTTCCATTTACAAGTTCTGTCCAGCTCATGGATGACCTTGCTTAGATCCTCCTTAAAAATTCTTACCTGCTCATCCTTCTTATACAACTCATCTTTTAGTTTACGTACATTTTTTTCTAGAGTGAGTTGTGTGAAATCATATATCTTCTTACCTGTTCCTAATTTCAGTTTTAGATTTTCAGATCTAAGTTCTAGGACATTTGACTCAAGTGCATGAACCTGGTTCTTTAAAGCTGTATTTTCACTTACAATTTTACTAACCCTAAGTTCCAGATTTTTACACTTTGCTTTCAAAATCACACATTCCTTAAAAAACTGTTCCTTTTCATTGTTTACATCCTCAGATTCATCAATTAAATCTAGAAGTAACTCAGATAGCCTTTCTTTAGACAAAAAATTAATCTTGTCTTTGAGATGAATTACACTTACCTCGGTTTCCTCATCAAATTCTCCAATGGTCATAAGTGCTTGTTCATCTCCGTCTTCATCATTTGAGCTTTCATATGATCTTTCTCCCCAAGCAGCGACCATAGCCTTGGTTGATCCTTTGTTCTTCTTGGATTGAACATGTTCCTTCTTCTTGTTCCTTCGTTCATCTTTTTCCTTCTTCCATTCAATTTCACATTGAGGGCAGTTCTTCATGTGGTGATCAATCTTTCCATAATTGTAGCATCCCTCATTGATTTAATTTTTAAGAACCTTTGGCTTGCTGTAGCTCCCACTTCTTGAAGGACCCTTTCCTTTCCTTAGGTACTTCTTGAAGTCCTTTGTGATCATATCCATTTCATCATCTTCTAGATCAGAACCTTCAGTGATTCTGAGTGATAGGCTCCTTTCCTTCTTGGGTACATCCATCTTCATGGTTTTCCTCCTAGGTTCATAAGTAGTGAGATTTCCAATTAGCTCATCCAATTTAAGAGTGACAATGTTCTTTGATTCTTGAATAGCTGTGATTTTGCTCTCCTAAGAAACTGGCAAAACCCTTGTCTAAATCTTCTAAACTCTGTCTTCTTCAGGAATAATCCTTCCAAGAGACATTAGTTCATTTATCAATGTAGTGAACCTTGTATATATCTCTTGTATTGTTTCCCCTTCCTTCGTGGTAAAATTCTCATATTAAGAATATAGTAGAGTTCCTCTGGACCTCTTCACTTGAGGTGTTCCTTCATGGGCCACTTGCAAAGTGTCCAAAATTTCCTTAGCAGTGGTACAACTTTAGATTCTATTGTACTTGTCTGGACCAAGTCTACAAACAAGCCATTTCTTGGCTTTACCATTCTTCTCCCATTATCTCAAGTCCTCAGCAGTGAATTCAACTCTTGTCTTTGGCACATATATTCCTTCAACATTTTTCTTCAGTGTAGCCAGTGGACCATTAGTGGTAATTCTCATAGCTCATAGTCTTCTCATATGATGTGATCTCTCATCATGTTCTTCCACCAAGAGTAGTACTGGCCATTGAAGAGTGGTGGCCCAGCAGTGGATTGCCCTTCCCAGTTTTCAGGTGGTACACTGAGCTTGATCTTCTCCTAAGGTGTTAGCTTCTTCAAGGATAACCCGCTCTGATACCAGTTGATGTTTTATACTTCAATACCACACAAGAGGGAGGGAGGGGAGGGGGGTGATTTGTGTGGTGTCCAATTTTTCACGTGCATGTATTATAGGAAACCTAGTTCTTCTAAGTGTTCCTTAACCTACTATTGCTGAAACAGTAAATGAGAAAAGTAAGGAATACAAGTATTTTTACGTGGAAAACGCCCGACTCAAAATGGAAAAAATCACGACCTACTGCTCAGTAGGATTTTACCAAACCCTCCACTAAATCACTAAGCCAAAACAGCATTTACAAAATACTTTGTAAACCTAAGGATTAACTCTAATCCCGTTGTGACAACCAACCTCTAACTGTTGCGACAACTTCAAGCTAACTCTAACTTGAATACTCAGAGTACCTATTACAACTGCCTCTAGAAAAAGATAAAAGGTACAACATGAAAACCATCTACTATAATTGAACTATAACAAAAGACACACAGTTGGAACTGGTTCTTCTATCTGGTTCATGTAGCTTCAGGTTTGCACACTTGAATCACACACGAATTGCTTGCAAAATGCCTTGCTATTTTGCTCTCAATTCACGTTTAACTTCAGTTTTTGTGCGTGCCTATAGAATGAGAACATCCTACAATATATAGAGTTAGTAGATGAAGAAACAACTAGAGTTCTAATGTTACTCTTCCTTGGTGGAAGAGTTCTAGTTGTACTCAACTTCTAACTCCTCTCTTATCTTGGATAGTGTTCTCTTTGATTAAGGAGTCCTTCTCCTTATCAATTATGCAACCTTTTCGATCGGGAGATATCAAATATACCAAGTTAAGCTTATCTTCTTCACGTGCATCACATATGCTCGAATCTGCCCGTGTCTGTGTACACAAGGGATGAACCTGGTTCATACATGGGTCCTTTGTCAATTTTCAAAACAAACCTTCACTTGGGCCAACACAAACTATTCTTAATTCGCTCTAGAATTATGTGATACCAGTAATACTTACAGAATTAGTGAAGTAAAACATTTGTCTGATTGAAAGTGGCATTGCTTTGATGATGGTATTTGTTATAAACATTTCAATTATGAACACAAATGATTGAGAGAAGTGTGAAGAGTTAGACCTGAACAAAATTTTTTATTTGAAGTATGTGATATCATACTGTAACCCAAGATCTATTCGTATGCCATTTATAGTCTATAGATATATGTTGTATTATATTGTGCATGTTTCGTGCATTTTATTAGAAATTTAGAGAATATAAAACTGAAACACGTTAATTAACAAAAAGGTTGTTTGCGAGTTCAAAAGTAGGAGAATTGGATATCATTTTCGTGCTAATTAAATTAGGCCATAGTGCCCGATTGCATTTCTTGTTAGATATATCATAAAAGTCAGCTTAAATATTCAAATCCAATAATGAAAGACATGTTCCATGCATTTTATCAGAAGTTTACAAAATATTAATTAAACTGAAGAAACACATTAATGAGAAAGGAGGTTGGGAGTTTAAAAGTAGAAGAATGATCGTTCTGTTTCTAAATCCTAATAGCTAACTAAATTAAACTATCGGAAAATATATTTGGCCAAACTCGTTTTGGCCAAAATGTCTCAACTAGAGGTATTATGGTAACTTAACACGGCTTTTAAGGGCATAAATAATATTTAGGCATTTTCGTTTTTCAGATATACCCTTTAGTATTTTTTATTATTTTCCCTCTAACTCTCTCTCATTAGTTTAATGATCTTAGCTTTCCAATGCTTCTTTCACATTTTCACATGCATGCTACACTGTTTTTGATAAAGCAATTATGCTCATATACATGTATTATACCATTTAAACGAAATACACTAAAATACACGCACAGTATACTAAAAGAAATACGATTAAATTAGTGTATTTCAATTTCTATATTACTGTATCACTAAACTAAAAACATACTATATACTTTCTAACCCTACCACTTAAATATAGAGTGCTTCAACCAAGAAGCTTTTACATCCCTCATTGACATTTCTATCTTTAATTTGTTTTCTCCTTCTTCATCTCTTATCCTTTCTTATTGTTAGATTAAGGAATGGACCACTGGAAGAGGAATAATGCTTCAAAGGTTTATGTAGTGTTTCGCGGTAAGAGGTCTGGATTGTACAACTTTGGCATCATTGTGCTCCTATGGTTATTTGTGTCAAGGGCAGCATCTTCAAGGCCTTCAAAACGTATGATGAAGCCATAACAGCGTTCAAAGAGTTTAGAAATGGATCTCAAGCTGATTATAATATATCGGCATCGTCGAAGTTGTATGTGGTATTTCGTGGTAAAAATATGGATTATACAACTCTTGGTATGAGTGTGCTCCTATGGTTATAGGTTTCAAAGGAAGCATCTTCAAGTCTTACAAATCTTATGATGAAGCAGTAGCAGCATTCAATGAGTTCCAAAAAAAAATGTTGCGAGTGAAGAACAATCTTCAAGTTCTTTTGTTGATGAAAGTGATGTTGGGGTTGAAGGTGACAGTAGAGAAAGTGCTATGTCATCTGTGTTGTTAGTTGGAATGTTTGGGATGAAGATTTCAAAAACGTTCATTTGATTGTTCATTTTTAAAAAAAAAGTATTATGAATTGAACTGAAGTTTTAATTTGTTAAAGTGTTGTCATTTTGCAACTGTTTTAATCCGTACTACTTTGATTCATAAGTAATCAATTGTATATCTTCAAGTACTCATCAAATATATATATATAAAAGTATTATGAATTGAACAGAAGTGTTAATTTGTCAAAGTGTGTTATTATTTTGCACCGGTTTAATTCGTACTACTTTGATTCATAAGTAATCAATTATATATCTTCAAGTACTCATCAAATATCTTCATAAGTTCAGTATTGCATCTTTAAGTACTCAACTATCTTCATTTTTATTGTCAATACATTTTTCATTGTCCAAGGTTGGTGTCATAAGTTCAATGTGCTATATTAATTCTGGAAAAAAAAATTGACCAATTTTAACGGACTTAAATTAATCTTTACAAATGTTACGTTCATTTCACTAGGCATAAAACGAACAGTTAAAATATTGAAGACAATATGATTGTTTTGTTAACTTGAATCAAACGCGATTATTAAGAAAACAAAGATTAAAAACATAAAACTCATTGATTAATATGATAATTGAGGATGCATCAGCAAAACATGAAAAAAACAGAAAAATAANCTCGATATTCTGGTTAACTGAAAGAGATTTGGAGGTCTTGGAGACGGATTCAGTATCGCTAGTGATGACAATGACTGAATTGCTCTTGGCACCATTCTGGACTGAGGGTACGGGCATATCGTCAAGCATAACATAGAGAGAAGTAAGAGGGTGCTCTTCCAACATCAAACCTTTCAAGTAGTCAACACTTGAATCACGTACAACCCTCTCGATCAGTTCATTGACCTCACGCTTCAGCTTAGTGAAGTCATGCTTCAGATCTTGGTAGAGAATATTGTGACTGACTGGTGAACCATGTAGTGGTTGTTCTATTACTGCTTTCTTTGTGGGAGTCATGCCCATAGCTATGCTTAGTTGTAGTAGAAGTTTAAGTTTGATTGAGCTTTGTAGGTCTGCCATATTTCTGAAATATATAGGGAGAATTATATAGACTTAGTCTATTTGTAGAGACCCTATGCAACTATTACAGTTCTCAGTGCAGGTATAACACACCATAGCAGCCCCTTCCACTCCTCTATGCATTCATTACACTTTCCAGTAGCCTCTTGCACTCATTGATGCAACCATTACACTTTCCCTACTAGTCAATTTCACTCCTCTATGCTCCATTAAACTCCTCCATGACTACAATTAATTATAGGAACTTGTCTTTATCCATCCGCTTATACACATTTTGGTTTTTAATTTTTATTTTATTTTTAAAAAAAATCTGCCATATAGTGGCATGCTATTCACAGATGTTGGATTTTTTTTTTCACTTCTGCCATAGGAACTTGTCTTTATCAATCCTCTTATACACATTTTGGTTTTTTTTTTAAATTCTGCCATATAGTGGCATGTAATTCACAGATGTTGGATTTTTTTTCACTTCTGCCATATAGTATTCTTGATCTTAGAAGTCTAGATTAATCCATGTAAAATTATTTTATCCTTGTTTAGGTTTAGGTTTAGGTGTAGGTTCATTCAGGTTTAGGTTTAGGGTTTAGGGGTTAGGGTATAGATTTAAGTTTAGTTTTATTAAAATAAATAAATATAACAATAATAAATGGAAAAAGACAAACAATATTATGAAGGTAGTGACTGGATTAATTAAAAAAAAACTAAAGATGAGAAATTATCAAGCTAACCATTAGTTAATCCTAGCTCTTGAACAGAGAAGATCAAAGCCCCTGATGTTGCCTGAACTAGTTCAAAGAGAACAACATTCCTTTTCTTAATATTATTGTCGACAACAAATTATTTCCACCCATTGACGAGTCTTCTCCGAACACCACTTGTGAGAGTGACATGTCACTCCTTCTGATTACATCGAAGAGTTGTGTTAACCGAAATAGGAGGAAGATAGCTACCTATACTCTTTGGAAGAAACTGCAAGAACATAGTGTAAAGACAGTGTTTAGGGTTTCATTGCTAGTTGGGATAATAAACAGTTAACAAATCATGAAAATTTAACAAAAATAAAATTACCAGGTAATCATGCCTAATGTACGATCTGGGCACTCTCATCTAAAACCATGGATATAATTCTTCTTCGATCCATCTGTCCACATTCATGTTTAAAGTATTTATTTTGCTTAGAGAGGTGGTGATATGTTGTTCTTGTGTTTAAGAGATATATAAAGAGTAAAAACTTTCAATTTCCCTCCAAACGATGTCTTTTTATTTTTCACTTTGTTTCCCTCCGAAAATTGTATTTAACATTTGACTCCAAAGATGCCATCCTGTTTTCCCCCTAATAAAAAAGCTAGAATACAAAAAATATGATTTTCCTTTTATTATCATGATTTTCCTTTTATTATCATGATATTCCTTTATTATAACTAAGATTAACCAAAAAATATATATATATATAGTTATATATTTACTATTATATAAATAAGGTCATACGTATGACCTTAATGTATGAAACTATATAAACAGCCATTATATATTACTATGAATCGCCGATCGATGTAATTATCATAGGTCATATGACTACTACAACCTTAGTCGGTGGGATTACTTAGTTTCCATTGGCCGATATGTATGACCTTAATGTACGGAATTATGTAAACGGCTATTAAATTACTATGAATCGCAACGATCGATGTAATTATCATAGGTCATATGACTACTACAACCTTAGTCAGTGGAATTACTTAGTTGCCATTGGCCAATACGTATGACCTTAATATATGAAACTATATAAACGACTATTATATTACTATGAATCGCAACGATCAATGTAATTATCATAGGTCATATGACTACTACAACCTTAGTCGGTGGAATTACTTAGTTTCCATTCGCCGATACGTATGAGCTTAATGTATGAAACTATATAAACTACTATAATATTAATATGAATCGCAACGATGTAATTATCATAGGTCATATGACTACTACAACCTTAGTCGGTGGAATTACTTAGTTGCCATTGGCCGATACGTATGACCTTAATGTATGAAACTATATAAACGGTTATTATATTACTATGAATCGCAACGATGTAATTACCATAGGTCATATGACTACTACAACCTTAGTCGGTAGAATTACTTAGTTGCCATTGGCCGATACGTATGACCTTAATGTCCGAAATTATATAAACGACTATTAAATTACTATGAATCGCAACGATCAATGTAATTATCATAGGTCATATGACTACTACAATCTTAGTCGGTGGAATTACTTAGTTGCCATTGGCCGATACGTATGACATGTATGAAATTATATAAACGGATATAATATTACTATGAATTGCAATGATCGATGTAATTATCATAGGTCATATGACTACTACAACCTTAGACGGTGGAATTACTTAGTTGCCATTGGCCAATACGTATGACCTTAATGTACGAAAGTATATAAACGGCTATTAAATTACTATGAATCGCAACAATCGATGTAATTATCATATGTCATATGACTACTACAACCTTAGCCGGTGGAATTACTTAGTTGACATTGGCCGATACATATGACCTTAATGTACGAAATTATAATAACGGCTATTAAATTCCTATGCATCGCAATGATCGATGTAATTATCATAGGTCATATGACTACTACAACCTTAGTCGGTGGAATTACTTAGTTGCCATTGGCCGATACGTATGACCTTAATTTACGAAATTATATAAACGGCTATTAATTCACTATGAATCGCAATGATCGATGTAATTATCATAGGTCATATGACTACTACAACCTTAGTCGGTGGGATTACTTAGTTTCCAATGGCCGATACATATGACCTTAATGTACGAAATGATATAAACGGCTATTAAATTACTATGAATCGCAATGATCGATGTAATTATCATAGGCCATATGACCACTACAACCTTAGTCGGTGGAATTACTTAGTTGCCATTGGCCGATACGTATGACCTTAATGTATGAAACTATATAAACGGCTATTATATTACTATGAACCGCAACGATTTAATTATCATAGGTCATATGACTACTACAACCTTAGTCGGTGGAATTACTTAGTTGCCATCGGTCGATACTTATGACCTTAATGTACAAAATTATATAAACGGCTATAATATTACTAACTCATTATATTAATATGATAAAAAATGTACCTAATGGTACTACAGCCTTAGTCGGTGGAATTACTTAGTTGTCATTGGCCAATACATATGACCTTAATGTACGAAATATAAATGGCTATTAAATTACTATGAATCGCAACGATCGATGTAATTACCATAGGTCATATGGCTACTACAACCTTAGTCAGTGGAATTACTTAGTTGCCATTGGCCGATACATGTGACCTTAATGTATGAAACTATATAAACGGTTATAATATTACTAACTCATTATATTAATATGATAAATAATGTACCTAATGGTTTAATTATTTTTTATTGAAAAAAAAATAATTGGGGTGAAAAGAAGAAATTAAAATTGACTATGTTAAGGGAGAGATTCGATCTCCCGAACCCTCACTCATTGCTAAGCACTAATACCAATGCACCTATTAAGACTTTTGTGATCGATACGTTTCCATTTTTCTATACGATTGATCCCCAAAAGTTTATGTATTTATCCGCAAAAGTCACTTTTCGCTCCATCTTCAGAGATTTTCAACGGGTTTCTCGCTTCTTCTTCTTCTTCCATAGAATTTCAACAGGTTCTGTTATCTTTAACTTAATCTCATTACTATTCTCGTTAGTTTTTCTGATCCCTATAGCCCTAATCACTTGCATTAGGTCGCTAGTTAACAAAAGAATTTGCATTGAAATTTTACCTTTCGATTTTATCTGCAATCTGCCTTAGGAAGTACTTGATCATATTCTAGTACTTATGCCATTACCAGATGCTGTTAGAAAAAGCATTTTATCAAAGAAATGGCAGTATAAATGGTGTAGAATTACAAAATTAACTCTTGATCAAACCCTATGGAAAATAGACCAACCAAGGTATTTTAAAAATATCATCCGCCATATTTTGGATTTTCATGGCGGACAGGTTAAATATTTTACACTCTCAATTCCATTTTTGGAAGACTTTACTTATATTAGAAGGTTGTTAGGGTTCCTCTCTGAAAGTGTCATTGAAAATATTATTCTAAAATTTCCGATTAGGGAGACACCATACAAATTGCCTGCTTCATTTTTCACATGTGTGAATTTGAAACATATATCTCTTGAAGATTTTTTATTATCTCCTCCACAAGCCTTCAATGGGTTTGGAATGTTAATAAGCTTGAAGCTATACAATGTCACTGTTGTAGCCACAATGCTTGAAAGATCAATCTCCAATTGCCCGTTGCTCAAGCAATTGGTGCTTGAAATATCAGATAGTTTCATTGATGTCATTGAAATTAGTGCATTCAAACTGAAGTCCCTTGAATTCAGAGGTAGAGTAAGCTATATTCAATTGAAAACTATTCCTCTTCTGGCACAATTATCGCTTGCTCTTAGGGGAGAATATATTGTGGGGTCAATTCATGACATTACTAGTTTCTTTGGATCTTTTTGTGCGTTGGAAAATCTACATTTGGAAAACCGTAGTGTCAAGGTAAATGTGCTTCATAACTTAACCGTAATGCATTTTCATATATGGAACATATTTGTGCTATGAGCCAACCTTTAATTTGGGATGTTTTTTTCTAGATAATGGATGCAAGTGCAGGTCAAGTACCAACTAGTCTTTCCTTTCATGTTGACTGTGTGAAACATCTTTACCTCGACGATATATATCAGAATGAATTATATTTCGTCACTTGTGTTCTTACTTAAACATATCCATTTGTTTTTTTTGATTTATTCTTAGGTGGATATTAGTGGGGTACCTTTGGCTCTGGATAACATTGACTTGGAAGAAAGGTTTGGAGATACAACATTCAACAACCTTAGAATCATTGTGATTAGGAGTATTCGACGGATAAATCCTCACATGCAATTGCTCAAGCTTCTTTTGGCTAAGTCTCCTGCTCTTCAGAGAATCAAAATTAAGGCATTAACCTATGAAGATAGTGAAAGTATCAAAGCACCAACTGACCGGCCAGGATTTCAGTGTGCATCACCTGAAGCAGAAATTATTTTAAAAGTTCAAAGTAGGTAGTACTGGTATATTTATGTAAGTTGAATGTATAGATGGTCTAGGAGTCATTTTGTCCACATGCTCCAATATTTTTTGGAAGAATGGTCTGGTACACCATTCGTATGTTGTATTTTGTTGTAACCTAGGGGTCTTGGCCTAGTCCCCCTCTTTTTTTACATGAAATACAACACCTACACTGCCTATGCAGTGTAGAGATTATAAAAAAAAAAAGGCAGTACTGGTATATGCCGTGTGTTAATTTTGTGTTAAACACTATTCTCTTAATTTTCTGTTAATATTATGTTAACTAGTATTACGACCCGCCCGATGCGCGAACTTTACTAAAGAATGTTAAAAGTACAATCTAATTTGTTTGAGCATGTTAGATTATAGTTTTAACTAAATCATAATTATCGTCTCACCTATCCAACAATAAAAGTTCACTGTAATTAAATTAAATGAATCATATAATTATCGAATAACTTTTGAATGATACTCAAATATCGTAATTATATTGGTTGTGATACAAATAATATGAAAATTAACATGGTCCAAAATGAATAAGCTAATAGATATTGTCTTAAAATTGCCCAGTGGCTTTCTCGATCTTCAAGATTAAAAATTAATTTTTTTCTCTATATTATTTTTAACATAATATTTAATAATAATTTCAGTCATTGTTAAAGTTATCTATATTATAAATTTGTTATATTTCTAAAATTTTAATGAGTTGCTTGAAATTTCTTAATTTAAACTTTTGTCATTCTAATATAAAAAGATTTCTCATCTCAAATTCAAAGTAATCCAACACTTTATTTTAAGCTAATTGTTAATATCATGTAAAAATGTGATTTAGTTTATTTGAGCACATTAAAAAGGTGGATAAAGATAATTTTATAATATTTATATATTAAAATAATTAGTAAAGAACATATAAATAAATAACAATCAAGAAAATTATTGATAAATTTAGACAATTGAAGAATTTTTAACAGTATAATATAAGTATAA
>MDKI01265285.1:0-19620 GCA_005239505.1 Nicotiana paniculata | reverse complement strand
ATATATATAAGAAAAAATAAGTAATGAAAAAAAAAATTAAAAGAGTAAAAGATTTCTCCTAATCCTAATTAACTACCCACTCACCCCATTTTTTTCCCTACTCCTCACGTCTTCTACCCTCTGTTATCCATGATCACACTCCCACATCAAACACATACACACGATCACCTCAAAATTCTTACTTCACACAAAGAGGGGAAAGGAGGGGAGTTAGACTCCTATAAAAAGAAAACAACGGGAGGCGACGAAATTGATAAGAAACAGAAAAGAAAAAGAGGAGGGAAATTGTAAAACGAAAATTGAGAGAAAAAGGTTTCAATAATTCTTCAAGACCCTTTCCTTATTTTTGGATTCTTTTAAAATTTCAGAAAACATCAAAAACATTTTTACTTCTTCGCTATTAATTTCGGATTTCTGTTGCATAATTGGGGTTTGATTGAGTCGAGTTCGTCATTGCTTTCTCTCTTGTTCGGTGGTTTTGTTGAATATTTTGTTCGACACTTATTCACTGCTCGATTTAGCTCGACTTAGTTGCTGTAATTGCTGAGATTCATTAACTAAAAGACTATCTCAGGTCCATTTCTTGACATCTCTCTCTTATCATGATAACCTTATGGTATATGAGCTGATGTTGTTTATTCTGCTGTGATTCTGCGTAGTGTATCCTTCTTGTGTTAGATGTGTTTTAAACTAAATGTTCTTGGTCGGAAATTGCAGTAGTAATGGGTTGAGATTGTGTAACGAAAAGACTTTAATTTTCGATTCTTTTATATAAAAACTGAAATAAAGTAAGAATCCTTTGCAAAGGTCATGATATGTAAATCACGTTTTTTTATATTATTGAAAGTGCAAGAAATTCAGAACGCATCTATTTTGTAAATAAAGCTATGTTCTTTGTACATATTTTATATTCTTAATGGTTAATTAAATTCCGTTATTTTGAAATTCTAAGAGTAGAGATACTATATTTAAGAATATTTTGTTGTTACATCTGAATTATTCTTATTCAGTCATAACTTATTTAATTAACACCAGTACACCATACCAAATATCCTATTGTATGATAGTGAAGAATATAATTATATAACACGTTAGTATTAAATAAGACATCAGTACACAATTGACTCGGAATTTATCTAAATGGACTGTTAATAAACTAACACTGATAAAAAATCAGAGCATGTCTTCTTTGCTCAGTTAGTTCTGTTTGCAACTGATTTCTTCCCTTAGTGTATTTCAATTAATTTGAATCGAAAATGAGTAGTGCGGCATTGTGTTAGGATTTGAAATAAATAGAGTCAGTTTCATACTCATATGAACTTGGCAGAAGTAGGTAATTTCAAGTGTTGTTTTGGATTAAGCTAGTTTCTTTACTTTAATACTGCAATGGTATTTCCTTCATGATAAATGGTTAGACAATTTAAAACGGATATTCCACAAGACGATTTCTGCAATCTTGGTTTCTATAATATTTTCACATCGTCCAAAAGTGTTTGGATTGTTTCGTTGGATGTCATGGTTAAAATTGGGTCTCTTTATAAAGAGCCTAGATGTTTGATTAATAGAACTTATAAATTTTTTGGGCCTATGTGTTTTACAATTAAAGAGGGCAAAAGATGAATTGGAAATGGACTTTCAACGCAAATGAGGTCATAGAATATTTGGGTGACATCGAGAAGCAGAATATAGATTTCGGGATCGGTTTAGTTGCATAAGAGTTAAATATGGGCTCGAATGAGTTCATTAAATCTTGCGCATCCTGACAATAATAAGAGACATGAAAGCTAGCTCATTTTCTATAATAATTCTGTATCCATAAATCATGAGCTCACCACAATCTCAAATTAGTTTAGGAAAATAACTCTAAAACACTAGAAAAACTTCAGATGTATTTTAAATATTAGCCCATGTGTTCATTCCCGAAAATTGGATTGATATTCTTAATAATAAAATTATCATGTCCGTATTGCGCGTCTCGACGTTAAATTAAAAGTAATTATGTTATAACCATGTGTATATTCCGTATCCTAGTTTAATATTTAATTTCAAAGAACTACCTTGTGTGCGTTCCGCATCTTGGTAAACACAATTAATAAAATATAATAATTAATTAAGCGGTAATAAATAAGCCATGATCAATAAAATACAAGAATAGCTAAAAATTGATTTAAGCCTTACATGAGTCAATAAAGCGATCGTGCTAGAACCGCATGACTCGAGGGGTGCCTTACAACTTCCCCTCGGTCAACAGAATTTCTTACTCAGTCTTCTATTTTCGTAGACCATTAACTAAGAGTCAAACCATCCTTTGTTAAGGGATTCAAGATAAAAGGTAATTGGAACACCAAAACTCAATTCCAAGTGGCGACTCTAAATAATAAATAATCCCTTTTCAAAACATCACTTCGATTGGAAAAACTCTTCTAACTTAACCACGTAATAGGGTTGCGTGGATAAAAAGAGGTGTGACACCGCCTAGTCTCACTTCAGGATCATTCTCTGTAGCTCTAAAACCAGCAGATCACCAAGACTTCAGCTCTCCGAAGATCATCTTTCTCTAGATGCCTTCATTATCCACACCTATCCGGTACTGAACCACCGCACCTCACGGTCTCTGCCAATCGCATTCTGCAATACTTCTTCTCAATACTCTGACCCCACCCAACCGAAGAAACCATAGAACCGACAAACTTAACACATTCCATTCGATCAATGACGATGGCTTCACGTCACCGGTGCATATCCCATCTCACTTGAAGACACCAAGTCTTACTACTTTATCAACCCCAAACGGACCTTTCATATTCCAAATGCCCTTCCTCTGCCGGAACTAAAATACCGAAATCTCGAAATCACACTCTGAGAAGACCTCCCTTCAAACCATTCATCACCACCAACATACGGGCAAGCATTCTATCATCATATTGACATCACACGATAACCAATCACAAGCATCATCACTACTTGAGCATAGCCTTAACGCTCTCAGAAACACAGCTACTGAGCTGAAATAACATATTATTCTTTTGCAGGGCCATAACAACATCCCCAACCAATTACACATGGAAACATCTCGAATTACATCCGTAGCACCATTTAAATTCCTCAAATTCCTGATTCATAGCAAGCGCTTCGCGACGCGTAAGATTGAGTAGGAATAAACATAGGCATAAGCCTCAAAGGAATCAAATTGCGCGATGAGGAATCAAGAAGAGAAGTACTCCTAACAGCCTTGTAGCCTCTCGAAGATAAGTACAAACGTCTCTATACCGATCTGTAAGACTCTACTAGACTTGCTCATGACTCGTGAGACCTAAGGGAACCTAATGCTCTGATACCATGTTGTCACGACCCAAAATCCATAAGGTCGTGATGGCGCTGGAAATCATTTTCAGGCAAGCCAATCACTGATTAACTGAAATAAATTTTCGGTTTTAACATTTATGAAAAATATTTTCTTTCACTTTATTACATATTAACCAAATAAAATATGTTAATTAAAACAATGGTTTGAATACTACACCTTAGAAAATATATCCCAACACAACCCAGAACCCAGTGTCACAAGTACATGAGCAATTTCTAAGAATTTATACAATCATCGAAACCACGAATCACACCCAAATCCCAACTTTATGAACTTAGAAATTTCCAACTTCTATATCTGATGCTGAAACCTATCAAATCACGTCCGATTGACCCCAAATTTTGCACACAAGTCATATTTAACATGGAAACCTACTCCAACTTCCAGAATCACATTCCGACCTCGATATCAAAACTTTCACTTCCGGTCGGATTTCTCAAAAACCTTCAAATTTTTATCTTTAGCCAAATGACTTCAAAATGACCTACGGACATCCAAATTCACTTCTGACTGCGCTCCCAAATCCAGAATCACCAAACGAAGCTATTCCCATACTCAGAATCCCAAACGGACATCAACATCACTGAAATGCGCTTCAAGCCAAACTTAGGAAATTCCTTCAAAAATGCTGACTTCCACAATTTACGCTGAAATGCTCCCGGGTTATCCAAAATCCGATCTGGACCTACACCCAAGTCCGAAATCATCATACGAACCTGCTGGAACCTTCAAATCTCGATTCGGAGGTCGTTTACTCAAAATTTCAATCTTAGTTGATTCTTCCAACTTAAGGCTTCTGAAATGAGAATTTTCTTTCCAAACCAACTCTAAACTTTCCGAAATTCAATTCCGACCACACCTACAAGTCATAATACCTGAAATGGAGCTGCTCACGACCTCAAACTGCTGAACGACGCGCTAGAGCTCAAAATGACCGGTCAGGTCGTTACAGAATGTGGTCTCTAGAGTGACGCCACATGCCAGGACGTGGAGTGTGATCTTGCCAGATGTTCGTTCAACTGCATTGTTAAAGCCTGTTAGTGTGATGCAGTGTGGTACTATATTATCCTCGAGTTTCATTTAAGTGAGTACTCGAGAATGGATAATACACGCGCTGCTCCCATCATCTACCATAATACGTCTTACGTCGGTATCTAAAATTCGTAAAGTAATAACGAGAGTGTCATAGTGTGGGAATGCCAAACCATCGGTATCTGACTTATCGAAGATGATATTTTCTTTTGGTTTATCATACCGTTCGTGGGTGATCGACCGTTTGAGTTTGTGTGTTGTGGTAAACTTCACATTGTTGACGGAAGGGTGTCTGCGCCACCGGTGATCATGTGGATGGTGTGGGATGGCGAGGGCGGCTTCGGTGGCCCTTGATGTTGTTCGCGTCTCCTGGAAAAGTTCATTTGTCATGCTCAACAATTCTTTGAGGTGTCCCTATCACAGCATGTTTAAGGCTTCCTGTTTTAGGGCGATGCAATCTTCGGTTTTGTGTCCTCGCTCTTGATGGAACTCGCAAAGGGCGTCTGATTTTTTGGTATTCCGGTCCGACCTCATCTTTTGTGGCCATACAAAAATTATGAGCGGATAGTAAGGGGGCATACCTTTATCATTACGGTGAGTCCTATTTTTGATCGGGGTGGTCCTTCTTCATGGCGAGGTGAGGATGCAACGGTAGTTCTGACATATGGGAGATGTTGTTCCCGATTTGGTCGTGAGGCCACGGGGTCTCTTCTGATATCATTTCTCTGATCTTTTCTGGATTCTGCTCGTACTGAGGTCAGTCGATGATTCGGCCCATTGAGGTCATATTCATCTGCTCGGACTTCGGCATAATATGCATTATGTATTTCGTCCCAAGTTGTTGGGGAATATTTCATAAGCCGACTTAATAATTTTCTTGTCGCCCTTGAACCATTTCTGCTCAGCTCGTTAAAAGCAGCTACTGCTATTCCTTCTGATATGTTGGGCAAAGTCATTCTTACTCGGTTGAAATAGGTGAGGAAGTCCATCAGTCCCTCTCCTGGGGACTGTCTGTAGCAAATAAGTCATTCACTCTTGTCTCGGCCTTCTTGGCCCCGGCGTGGGCAGTCACGAACTTACCGGCCATTTCCTCAAAGGTTTTGATGGAACGTGTTGGCAGTTGCGAGTACTAGGTCAATGCACCTCTTGTAAGAGTTTCGCCAAATTTCTTTAGCAAAATGGAGGATACTTGTTCCTTAGAGAGGTCGTTTCTCTTTGTGGATGTGACGTAATGGGTCATATGATCCTCGTGGTCAGTTGTGCCATCGTATATTTCAGATAAGGAGGCATTTTAAAGTTCTTTGGTATGGCATGTGGGGTAGTGGTGTCATTGTACGGCTGCTCGACGTATCGACCGGAATCTAACATCGGCAATAGCTTAGGAACGTCCGGTATTTTATCGACCCTTTCTTGGTGTTCTATCATTTCATCCCAAAGTGCCTTGTTCTTGTTTTCCATATCCTCCATCCTTTTCAAAATGGTTGTGAGGGAATTTTCTCCTGCATTGTTAACAACATTGTGAGTAATACCTATCGTCATCGGTGGAGGAGGAAGTTGATCATGTTGCTCGTCCACTGGTGGTGAAACACAGGTTCTCGCATTTACTGCGGCCACGTCCTGAACGGGCTTATGGAGGACACTGGTTAGTGTATCAGTTAGCCAGGTCTCAAGGAGCTTCTTTATCCCTGGTGGTGTTTCCTCTCCCAAGGATGTTGAGGCTAACTTGCCAAGGGATTTTGTGATGCTTCAGTGTGGAGGGGGTGATCCATCTCGCCTAGGAGAGGCATTAGGCGTTGTGTCCTCGTCCACTGCTTCAGAGCTTTCGTGGATGATGTCCATGAGGTTGGTTGGGAGGTCACTCATTGTTCTCGTTTTTTCTTCTCTATTACTTGCCATGTTAGATATATGAATGAAGAGAGAAAAAGGTTCTACTTTTTGTTTTTTTACGTCAGTAACCAGCGTCGGTTGTAGATCTAGAAGAAACTAAAAGACTTCGCTAGAAAATCCCGATAGACATCGCCAATTTGTTTGACCAAAAAGAATAACTTCTGGTTAAACTATTAAATTTATGTAACAAGGGGTTAAATCTAGTTAAGGATAATAACTCTAGATACTAATCTCGAAATCGTACAATAGATGGGGACAAATCTCGTAAATGGTTGATGACAATAAGTGCGAAATATTCTTAAACCATGAACGTTGATGGATATATAACTAATAATAAATGGCAATAAATGACATTTAAATAAATAAGGATAATGATTCACCCAATAATGGATGAGTTGAACAAATATTTTTCATGACAATGATGAATGACAGATAGGTCCAAGATTCGTATAAACAATCCTCGGATCTGGTGGAAAGGTGGGGAATAATATGAACAAGAATATTTATCAAAAGGTAGTCTTTGTATTTTTGCAAGAGATAGACTCTTCTTCTCAAAATTTTTCTTATCAAAATGAATATTACATGCCCCTATCGTTTCCCATTCTTTATATATATATGGGGCCTTCTCCTAGGAAACATAATAGTACAAATGCAGGGAATATCCACTAGAATTTCCCTTTTAGTATCCTATCCTGACAAATTAGCCGTTACAAGTCTTATCATCAATACTTAATCTCGACCTCGACCCTTGTTGACATCTCGACTACGACTCCTATCGACATCTCGATTACGGCTAAAGTCGGTATCTCGGCCAATGACTTTGCAACATCTTGGGCGAGCTCGAGCGATTCTTTCCTTAATGCCATATTACGCAAAATATCCTAGGGTCGGATTTTGGACTATATAATGACTTCATAAGAATTTGTTGCCTCTTCGGACTGAATGGAATATGTTATCATTTTTTACCCTTATAATGGATAACAATTAAATTTGTACGCGATTTTAAGAATATATGGATTGATTTGATAAAAGTAATCAAGAACGTTAAATAAATAAATTAAGATAAAATAAATAACCAAACCATTTGAGACTTTAAGTCCGGGATCAGATTTAAACTTAACAATAGTTCTGCCCTCGACCGGACCCTCGATTCGGAGCCAAATATGTATGAAGAACTATGACTAAAATAAGAAATTCTCAGTAACTACAAAGCAGAGAAACAAGTTTATATTGCTTTGATATACATGTTACCATGTGTATTGAATGAAAAAGTTTCCCCTTTAAATAAAGGAGAGTTTCAACCCTAATACAACTCTAAAAAAGGTAAAAAAAATCCTCATTTCTTGTCAATTACTGATATGCTACCGACGTCGGATGAGATTCGCACTGTGATTCCCGGTTGGGTGTAGATATCACAGCTTTCTGTTTGTTGTGTGCAACCGTTCGTAGTGCTTCCTGATGTTTAGGAGCTCACTCTGGGTTCTAGGAGTATTGTCTTGCCAGGACGGTGGCGAACACTCTGTTCGGCCCCTGGTACGAGAAGTCCCTGGCTTCAATTCCAATCCCATGCAGTCATGTCTCGCTTCGTTTGACCCATTGGAAAATAGGGGTATATGTTACCCTCGACTTTACATGTCTATAGATAGTCCCTTTGTTTCCCAGAGAGTAGGTTTGCCAAAACGAGGGGAAACGATAGATGTTCCCCAGTTCCTTCCTTCGTACGAAACAACCGAAATGATGAAGGAGCCGAAACGTCCCATCAGTCGCATCGTTTTGACTTCAGACACGTGTCAACCATCGACTGGTCGCCTTCAAACGTGAAGTGTCGCATAATGATTACGTTTTCTCAATAAAAGCTTCAACCTTTTGTACCTTTTCCACTTTCCGATCTAAGCTCTTATCTTCGAATTTCCTAGCAGCTTCCAACTCTTTCAAATCTTCATTTTTTTTATCTTCAACCTTCAAATCTTCCTAATTGTTCTTAAGTTCCTACCCAGATCTTCATCCTACCTTTAAACCTTCATACATTTTCTTGGATTTTCAACCCAGAAACTCATATCTTCACTCTCAAACTTCAAATATTCATAAACTCTTTCCAATTCTTCACATATCTTCCAGATTTACGATGGCCTCTTCATCTTCTTACCTGGCTAAAGGCACCGAGGCAACTGTCCCCGAAGTGGTTGTTCTCGAGATGTCTCCTCTCGAAGTGGCTGCCGCTGAGGCTGCCTCAGAGCCCCCATGAAATGTTTTATTCCCGGGGGCTGTTCAATCTTAGACGACTTCAAAGTTGAGAAGGCCTCATCCAAACAAGACCAAGGTGAAGGGGCATCGATATATATATGCTCTGTAACCGAAGATACCCTTCCCATTGTCCGAGAGGACTCTACCTGGGGAGGTAAGGATGTGGTAGTCCCCAGACCTGAGTACGATATCACCACTCATGTGGAGGGGTATTTAAGTGTTTACACTTTGTTTTGGACTTCTGCAAGAGATATGACGTGTGCCTTGGGCAAACCCACCCGTCTCTTTGGAGGATCGTGATCCTCCTTCATTACTTTAAGAATAAAACCAGGTCTCCTCAGTTCACCCTCGACCACCTGCTCTGTCAATATAGTCCTCGAATTTTTCGAGGGGGAATAATCAAGCTCACTCGCCAGACTATCAAGGCCCCATTTTCGAGCATTGACAAGGATCGAGCCCGAGACTAGCAGGGGTCTTCGTTCGGGTGAAGACCGAAGATTTAATGCCTCCCGAGTTTCTTCCATTCCCCAAGATGTGGAATGCATCTCGTTAGTGTACTTTTCCTTAAGTGTCGAGTTTTCTTTGTTTCCTTTCTCACCATCAGTATTTGTGATCGTGCAACTGTTGCTCAGGTTCCCAATGCGGTCTCCCATCTCAATGAATGTATTGAAGGAATCTACAAGCAAATATCGTATTTTCAGCGCTCGTGGCGCAAGATTTCGAAGGGCCGATGGGAGTTCCGTTCACATGGTAAGGCTCTTCTTAGAATAGTTAATATTACGCCCCGAACATACATAACGCTGACTCAATTTCATCGTCTTCCAGATCGTACCTTTGATGGCGCATGTGTAGGAGGTCACATGCTCATTTGGATCCGTGGTTCCGTTATATTTTGGAATATCGGGCATACGAAACCTCTTCGAGATTGGCTTCGGTGTCGCGCTCGGAGGAAAAGGCTTTTGAACAAATTTCTTGGAATCCGGTCTGTTCAATATCGGGGGCGCTGATGATAGGCTATAATTGCGTATTTTAGTCGCTTATTACACTCTAATTTACTGCACTTTAATTAAGTTTGAGCTTTAATCGCTAGTATTTTGCACTAACTGTGTGTTTTATGCCTTGTAGGAGTGACTCCGGGCTATATAGATGTTATGGAATTAATTCAAGTGATTTGGAGCTTTGAAGTCTGAGTAAAATCCCAAGGAATTAAGCCGGGATTGTGTTCAGGGGTCAAATTTAATAGTTAAGAACAAACGAAGACTCGAGTAGGCATATTGCACACTGTCTAGTAAAATAGACATAACGTTTTTCTCCGAACTCCATTTGGGTTATTTAATATATGGTTGAAAATCTAACTCAAAGGGATACAACTTTTATGTTTTATGTTTTTTCAAATTCCAAACAGAATAGGGTGAAAAACGTTATCGCAACCGCGATCGCGGACCTGACGCGGACTGGGGCAGAATACTTGTTGATTAGCGCGGACGGAGCGTGGTCTTAGCGCGCCCACGCTACTCTAGACCTGAAAGACAGTCATTTTTCGTGTGGGAGAAGGTATAGTTATTTGGGCCCAACCCTACTTGGTATATATACATGGGAAAACGGTATTTTGAGGAGGTTGGACATATTTTGGACACAAATTCGACCTACGGAGGCAGGGACACAATAGGAGCAAGGCGGGGAATTATTCTACGAGTTTTTCTTTCCTCTTCCTATTTTTCATTGTTGGTTATGACTTTTAGTATTGTAGTTTTACATACTATTATGAATAGCTAATTTGTTATCTAGGGTTTTGATGGAACCTTTTGTAGGATAAATTCTTGTTATGTTAATTGAGCCGTAGTATTTTCTCTATTTTCTCAATTAGCTGTGCCTATTTAGTATGTATTACTCGGGGGAGAGTGCATATTTAGGTAGGTGTTGAACAACATCACTCCCGACGTTCGTGAGGAATCAATAACCAAGGGTTTAAAGGTGGGATTAGGAAGAACAAAACTTTGGGTGCGATCTAAGTGAGCCGTACTTAATGCCAACTAGAGTAACTCAAGAGTACATCTAGTAAATTGTCATAATTACTCGGGAGAGATTTACGGTAGTCAGAGCGCTCATGATCGGTAGAGAATACTTAGGCGAAATTATAGAAGACGTAGCGGGAAGGATTCCGACAATTGGAGAAATCATAACTCTAGACCTCATTAATCTTTTCTCCAACCCGTAGTATCTTTAGTGTTAATTTACTATTTTAATTTGTTAGCTAGTAGTTAAACACAAGAATCTTAATATCTATAAGTTAGGAATTGTTCAAGCTTGTATTCTTGGTCATAGTGAACAACTGTAGTTAAGCCTTAGTTCTCTGTGGGATTCGACTCCGGACTTGTAAACCGGATTATATTTGGAATGACTGCTTAATTCTTTTTATAAGGCATATTTGGGCGTGATTAAATTTTGGCGCCGTTACCGGGGAACTAACGGTGTAGCTGTAGGTGTACATATTTCTAGGTTGCAAGTTTGAACTTTTATTTTTGTTTCTTGTATTTGATTATATTTTTATTCTTAATTTTTAATTTTTGATCTGAGAGACATAGAATCTTGGAGTTATGAGAGTTTTGATGTTGGTAATTCTACTTTTGATCCTCGTTATGCATATTATGGAGGAAACCACCCAGGGAAAAAATATTAAAATATTATCGAGAGCGAGTTATGTGCACCAACTCAATCTTATGTGTGGAATGTGTGTGATATGTGTGGTGGTAAAAATGGTCGCTTTCATGGTTGTGTTTATATTTCTTATCTTCCCCCAACCCCTTATTTTGATGGTTCTTCTTTTTCTTGTGAAGTTAATAGGAACAAAGAACCCAAGTATGAGGACCTGAAAGAGATCGACGATATGCTAAAGTGTCTTACGAAACAATATGATGAGATACAACTGTGGGTACAAAGGCAAGAGGCAACTATTCACAACTTGGAGGCTCAAGCGAATAATGTAATTGAACAACAAGTTGACATTGTGGATAGTAGCCAATATGAGTATGAATTAGCTGCAGAAATTGTCATTATACTGGAGGATTTAGAAAAATACGAGGATGAGCTAGAGGAGAAGGCCAGAGTAAAACACCAACAATCAATCAAACTAGATTTTGAGGATGCCGATGTCGTAGAATAGATACTGGAGTCAACCAAGGATATTGAGGATACATATTAGTTGACTCTAGTGTCATTAGTGTTGAGTATGTTGACAATCCCAATGTTTATGTAGTTGAGCGCATTGGTCCACACTCCAAGCATTTTTCCACATTGTGTTTGGATGATGATATGGAAATAGAGTCGTCCGATCCACTTGAGGAGTCAAGGAGTAAGGAACAAAATGCGTACATTCTGGAATTCTTCGTGCTAGAAAGTTTGGAATACACATCGCATCCAAAGGCCAAGAAGTGTGGAATACTACATTGTTTTATTGGGCCACTAAAATTCGTTCTACCACCCCAGGAGCATGATCACATAGCAGAATCAAAACTTAGGGTCCAATTTATAAGTTCAAAGTGGAGGCAAAAAGTGATTCACGTCATGCCGCTACGTTAAATCAAGCTTTTGTTGGGAGGCAACCCAGCTTTACTGCTTTCTTTTTTATTTATTTATTATTTTTATATTATATTATTTTTGTGGTGTCGATTTTTGATTTCTTAGGAGGATGGAACGCAAAGCCATTGGAAGGATGCAACATCAAACCATTAGTTGGAACTTAGTGTGAGGTACCCGCACGAAGGACCAGGCCTGAGAAAAGTCTGAGTACTCCATGAGATGCTAGTGCTTCGGTTGTTTTCCAAGGGTTTTGTTTGAACCGGTGTAGTTAGTTTTATTTTTTTAGAAATAGGAGCCATTGTGTTGTGTTTGAACTGAAGAAATATCTCTTGACTTTTTTATGCCTTGAGAATAGTGAGTACTTTGGTTGTGATGCTTAGGCTCAGTTTTTGGCTCTTGTATAAGTACCTTATATTGTATGATTTTAAATTTGTTTAACTGCTTTGACTAGAGTGTCTTGATGAATCCAATCCTGAGTGAGTTATGTGCCATGTGTGTGTGAGGTTTGTGTGTTATTTTGTGCATTGCATTTGATGTCTAGAACTTGCCCTGTGTATTTCCAAAGCAAAATAGTAGTTTTGTTCAGTCTTGGAAATGATATAGGCGTTTCTTTGTTGAGCCAGATATGTATATTTTACCCTCCTAATTGTTATGTGTCTTAGTTAACCCCTTTGAGAATGTAACCCTGTTTCTTTGGCAACCACATTAAGCCTTACCCATTTGTTCAAATTAACTATCTATTTGAACCTTTTAACCTCTCATGAGTACTTGAATTGTTATGAGCTGTGTAAAAGTTAAAGTGTGGGGTAGTTGGTTTGGATTTTGAGTGAACTAATGAAATAGGGAGAAAGGTGCACTGTGTTGAAAAAGTAAGAGCCACTTAAAAAAAAAGAAAAAAAATAGTTGTATTGTTTTGAAAAAAAAAATATTCCTTGATAAGTGGTGACTCTTGATGTAATTGTGCTTAAAGAAGTATGGGGAAAAATACATTTATGTGAAGGCGGAGTTTGGTTTAACATAAGAATGGGGTTTGAATGTTAAAGTATATGTATTAAAGTGATTAGGGAGGTGTAGTCACTCTTATATCTAAATATATCATACCCATCCCGCAGCCTACATTACAACAAAATAAAGTCCTATTTGATCCTAGACTGAATGAGCTCGATTAGTAGAGTAGTACACTACGGGCAAGCCTATGGTGCATCTTTTGTGGCATATGAATGTTATCTTTGAGAGTGAGTGAATTCTTTCTATCTTGAGTTCCTGAGTGTTCTTAAATTTTATTGTGTGGAACTACTCTCTTTTGTTATGTGAGAGCACTTGATTCATGAAGGAAAGGTAATCCTTGACCTCTATATTAGAGTAAGTGGTTGAGTTGTGAATAATGCGTGGTACTTGTGAGTCAAATCTTGAGGTGAAGATGTTACGCTTTTGTGCTTAGTCTATTTTAAATATTCTTGGTGAGATGAGTCAGGAGAATTATTTAAAAAAGGTAGTGTCAATATAAAGTGTAGTTTGATTACTCGAGGACGAGCAATAGTTTAAGTGTGGGGTGTTGATGATAGGCTATAATTGCGTATTTTAGTCGCTTATTACACTCTAATTTACTACACTTTAATTGAGTTTGAGCTTTAATCGCTAGTGTTTTGCACTAACTGTGTGTTTTATGCCTCGTATGAGTGATTCCGAGCTATATAGATGTTATGGAATGAATTCAAGTGATTTAGAGCTTTGAAATCTGAGTAAAATCCCAATGAATTAAGCCGGGATCGTGTTCAGGGGTCAAATTTGATAGTTAAGAACAAACGAAGACTCGAGTAGGCATATTGCGCATTGTCTAGTAAAATAGTATCCGAAATCCATTTGGGATATATAATATATGGTTAGAACTAACTCAAAGGAATAAAACTTTCATGTTTTACGTTTTTCCAAATTCTAAACGCAACAGGGTGAAAAATGCGGTAGAAACTGCGACCGCGAACCTGACGCGGACTGGGGCAGAATACTTGTTGATTAGTGCGGTCGGAGCGTGGTTTTAGCGCGCCCGCGCTACTACAGACCTGAAAAAAGTCCTTTTTCGCGTGGGAGAAGGTATAATTATTTGGGCCTGACCCTAATTGATATATATGCATGGGAAAATGGTATTTTGAGGAGGTTGGACATACTTTGGACACAAATTCGACCTAAGGAGGCAGGGACACAATAGGAGCAAGGCGGGGAATTCTTCTACGAGTTTGTCCTTCCTCTTCCTATTTTTCATTGTTAGTTATAACTTTTAGTATTGAAGTTTTACATACTATTATGAATAGCTAATTTGTTATCTAGGATTTTGATGGAACTTTGTGTAGGATAAATTCTTGTTATGTTTTTATATAATTGAGCCGTAGTATTTTCTCTATTTGTTCAACTATATTATTCTTGTGGTTGATTTAAGAGCTCTCAATTAGCTGTGCCTATTTAGTATGTATTACTCGGGAGAGAGTGCATATTTAGGTAGTTGTTGAACAACATCATTCCAGACGTATGTGAGGAATCAATAACCAAGGATTTAGAGGTGGGATTAGGGATAACGAAACCTTGGGTGTGATCTAAGTAAGTCGTACTTAATGCCAGCTAGCGTAACTCGGGAGATTACATCTAGTAAATTGTCGTAATTACTCGGGAGAGATTTACGGTAGTCAGAGCGCTCATGATCGGTAGAGAATACTTAGGCGAAATTATAGAAGACGTAGCGGGAAGGATTTCGACAATTGAGAAAATCATAACTCTGGACCTCCTTAATCTTTTCTCCAACCCGTAGTATCTTTAGTGTTAATTTACTATTTTAATTTGTTAGTTAGTAGTTAAACACAAGAATATTTATATCTATAAGTTAGGAATTGTTCAAGCTTGTATTCTTGGTGATAGTGAACAACTGTAGTTAAGCCTTAGTTCTCTTTGGGATTCGACTCCGGACTTGTAAACCAGATTCTATTTGCAACGACCGCTTAGTCCTTTTTATAAGGCATAGTTGGGCGTGATCATGCGCTCCTGGGATTTGATCGACCCAGGAATTATATGTTTCCACCCTTTTTCATTTGCCTCAATTTTCTTTTCACCTGATTCCACCCGTTTCGTTAATGCTTCAAGCATTTTCATTACTTCAGGGTTGACACCGGACTCAGCTTCACCCGGCCTTTCAGTGATCTGCTAACATATTCGAGTGTTTTCCCGAGATTGTTCGGGCTCCATCCTGCTGAGACGCGGCTTTGATTTTGCAGCTACGCTATCTCCGCCTGTTGAGCCTGCAAAATTTCAAAGATCAATCGCAGACGGACTCTGTCACCTTCGCCTTCGGGCGCTCCTCGAGCTGTTGGTCGAGCTCCTCCGCAAATGTTGTTCTCGGGGTCGGTAGGAAGACTGGCATCGATGGCCACACGTGAGTTAATGATCATGCCCAACTATGCCTTATAAAAAAGGACTAAGCGGATGTTGCAAATTTAATCTGAGTTTTTAGCCCAGAGTCGAATCCCACAGGGAATTTACCTATCAATTATAGCTGTTAGACTCACTCGATTCTTCGTACTCAACTTCCCAAAGATTATGAATATCAATTATTGGTGTTTCTCCTAACTAAAACTGAATGAAATTAATTAAACTAGAATATAACTGAATGAAAGTAATTAAACTAGAAGATAGCTATTGTTGGGTTGTAAACAAATGCGAGAAAGATCTAAGGTTATGGTTTCCCCCGCTGATAAAATCCCTTCTTGTATATTTCCTATTGTTTGTCCTAATTATCTCTATCAATAATGAGCACTCTTTCTACTGTAAATCTCTCCCGAGTAATTACGACAATTTACTAGACGCGCTCTCCCGAGCTACGCTAGCTTGCTTTTATTATAGCTCACTTTAGATTGCACCCAAGGTATCGTTATCCCTAATCCAACCTTTAAACCCTAGGTTATGGATCCCTCATATAACTTGGGAGTGGTGTTTTTCAACAACTACCTAAATATGCACTCTCTCCCGAGCAGATACATACTAAATAGGCACAGCTAAGTTAGGGCCCTTCAATCAACTACAATAAGAACTTAGTTGAACAAATAGAGATTGAAACCAAGCAAACTATATTAATATAACAAGATTTTCATCCTCAACGGGTTCCACCAAAACCTTAGACTAAATAGGTTAGCTACTCATAATTGTACTAAAAATAACAATAGAAGAATGCATCAACAATGACAAAAAATACAAGGAAGAGAGATGAGATTTGATGCCTAATTGCCCTCCTTGCCTCTTGCCTTTTCTATTCTTGAACAAGACTCTAAACCTTAATTCCTCCCCTATTTTGGGCGAGTTGAACCTTATATAGTTTAAGTGGAATTTCCCCAAACTTCCAATTCTACCCCTAGAAAATAACGCGTTCGACTGGACTAGCGCGTCGCGCTAGTTATCACGCTACTTGGAGCGCTAATGGCTAAACATTTTTCCTGGGGATCGTTGGACTAGCGCGGTTGTGCTAATGGGCGCTCTAAGACCGCGCTAGTGGACTTGTAATATGTCCCAGCAATTTTCTTCCTTCTTTTCACACCTTAAATACTCCAAGGGGCCTTTCTCCTTCAACTTGGCTCCAAACACCATCCTAGGTCCTCATAAGCGCATTTTGCTCCTGGGAAACATAAAATCAACCATTAGAGCCATTTTAACATCATTTCACATTCCTAAGACAGTGAAGCATCATTAAGTTGGAGTACAAATATACACTAAACTACATGAATTTAGCCTATTATCAACACCCCACACTTAAATCACTGCTAGTGCTCGAGCAATCCACTATACTCTATAAAGGTCCTTTCATCAAGCATTTCCCTAATGTGTCACACCACGAACATATTACAGGAGTTATACCTAGAAATGTAACATCCATTCCTCAAGGGTCGACTCTCACATGCCATGCAATATTCCTACTTCCTCAAAGTACTCTACACAGAGGTCAAGACTTACCTTTCCGTCATGAATCAAGTGCCTTCAAATCACATACACGAGAGTAATTTCACAAGAATAATATTAAGAACATGTAGGATCTCAAATAGAAAGAATTCACTCACTATCGGAAAGAACATTCATATGCCACAAAGATACACCATAGGCTTGCCCGTAGTGTAATACTCTATTAATCGAGCCCATTCAATCTAAGATCAATTAGGTCTTCATTTGGTTGTAATGTAGGCTAAGGGATGGGTAGGATATATTTAGATATAGTGACTAACCTCCCTAAGCACTTTTAATACAATCACTTTAGCTTTCAGACCATTCTTATGCCCGGCCAGAATTTCCACCACACTTCTCTTTATATTTACCCCAAACTCCCTTACGTGCAATTTTATCGAATCACCACTTATTAAGGACTACATTTATTCATTGTCCTTTCTCTTTTTTTTTTCAAGTGGCGCTTATTCTTTCATTTTTTTCACACTTTTGCACCTTTTCTTCTATTTCTTTGATTTCACTCAAAAACCAAACCAACACCCCACACTTTAACTTTTACATAATCTCTAACAATTCAAGTGCTCATGGGAGGTACAGGGTTCAAACAGACAGACCATCCAAACAATTGGGTAAGGTTTGTAATGTGGTTGCCAAAGAAACAGGCTTATAAGCTCAAAGGTGTTAACTATGGTAAATTACAATCAGGTGGATACACTTTTATATCTGGCTTAACTAAGAAATGCCTATATCACTTCTAAGACTGAACGAACTACTATTTCGCTTTGCAAACACACAGGGCAAGTTTTAGGCATCGAATGTGGACATAGAATACAATGCGACACCTCACACACATATGGCACATGACTCACTCCAGATTTTCTTATCAAGACACTCTCACCGAGCATTCAAGTCAGTTACAATATACAAATTTAAGGCATTCCACAAGAGTCAACAAATGAGCCTAAGCGTCACACTCTAGGGTCTTTTGTGTTCGGGTGTAACAACGCTAAGGGATGCTTCTCTTATTTCAGCTCCTTTACCAAAAAACCTAACAACTAAAAATTAAAAAAAAAACTATACCTGGTTCAAGTTAAATCCTTGGAAAAGAACCGCGGTCAAAAGAAAAATTAAGGGGGAGTTGCTACACTACCTAAAAAGAAAATAAAAAATCTTTTTAGTGTTTTCTTTGGACTAGCGTCCCTCAAGAAAATTGCCTAAGAAATCCGTTATCAGGAAGAGTCCACTCTATTTTTTGTTTTTTTTTGGTCGACTAGACCCTCAAGAACCCTTTTCGAAAGGGATCCGTCATCAGGACAAGACGAATTAATTAATTAAACTACTATTTACAATCACAAACACATAAGCAAAAACAACTCAAAAGAAAATAATGAAAACAACTAACAATTATGCTAACTCACAAGAAAAATAAAGAAAACAATTACCCATTTTTTATCTACATACATACATGTACAAGGGAATCCTTCCCCCACCCCACACTTACTATGAGAACATGTCCCCATGGCAATCAAAATAAATAGAGAGGTAAGGGGACTTCCCTGAAAGCTCAGTCCTGGTCGGAGACTGTCCCTGGATCCAGATGACAAGCGCGAGCCAGGGCTCGGAGCCAGCCCATGATTTTATTTTCAGATTTCTTTTGTTGGGTAGATACGACATCAACTCACGCACCCAGGTCTGTGACCGAAGTGCGTAGTTTCACCATGTCTTGCTCCAGGTGGTCTAGCCTATAACTCCGACGGGCCCTAGACGGGCCCTCCACATCAGCAACCTACGCCTGAGTGGGCTGCTCCACCTCCATATGTTCTTGCTCCTCCTCTATATTTTGTTGCGCCTCCTCCTCAGCTTCCTCATCCGACTCATTCTCCTCCTCATCATCAACAACTACCACCGCTTCCTTTCCAATGGTGACCCTGTCAGCTCGGAATGCGTATGCCGTTTGCACTTTGCCATCCACCGCCAAGTTTCTCAATACTCCAGCTGCAAGGTACAATCTGGTGACCAGAGATGGGAAGAAGAAACCATACCTCTGATCCTTACCGCGGACGAACATCTCCTCATGCATAGTCCTGGCCACGTCAAATTCGCAGCCCGTCATGAAGCACCAGATCAAACACCCTCAAGGAATGTTCACCTCCGAGGTGTTGTGGGATGGGAGTAGGCGAATGTTAATCAGGTAGAGCCAACATTTAGCCTCAAAAGTGAGAGCTGAAGAGTGAAATTTATTTCTATACTTATACCACTGAACCTCTGCGCCCGGGACACAAATGGTCGGAAGGAACATATCCCACTGAGTATATTGCCGTCCATGTGCCTCATAGACGTCCTCGTACATATCAACGGGGCTTGGAAACCTGTAAATCCTCCAAATGGCCTCCAGAGAGGCGTCCATCTGCTTCTTCCTCACTGTTACCACATGACTCTTATGCTTCGGGCAGTTGCCATAAAACCCCCTCACTATCATTGTGAGCATGTGATTTTTACTCGCCATATCGTCCTATAAAAATCCCAATAAATCAATTGAT
>ML302668.1:0-56874 GCA_005239505.1 Nicotiana paniculata | reverse complement strand
CCCCAAATTATATTTGCAGCGCCCGTTTAGTCTTTCTATAAGACATAGTTGAGCGTGATCACAAGCCTAAGTCCAATTTGGATGAGACTGAAATAGTTAATTTGGGAGACTCCGAAATAGTCAAGGAAACTCGTATAAGCATCCACCTATGGCCATCGGAGAAATAAGAATACGTCCGGTTCTTGAAGAAGTATGAGGATATTTTTGCATGGTCCTATGATGATATGACCGGTTTGAGCACGTCTATAGTGGCTCATAAACTGCCTACCAACTCTATGTGTTCGCCTGTAAAGAAGAAGCTCATAAAGTTCAAACCAGATATGAGTCTGAAAATAAAAGAGGAAGTCACCAAGCAGATCAAAGCCAAGGTTCTCAAAGTGGTTGAATATCCGACCTGGTTGGCTAACATTGTGCCAGTTCAAAAAGAAAGATGGAAAAGTCAGAGCATATGTCGACTATCGGGACTTAAACAGAGCAAGTCCCAAAGATGATTTCTCGTTGCCCAATATACACATACTGATCGACAATTGTTCCAAGCATGAACTCCAGTCCTTTGTGGATTGCTTCGCGGGACATCATCGGATCTGGACGGATGAAGAAAATGCTGAAAAGACAGCCTTCATTACACCATTGGGAGTGTATTGCTACAAAATGATGTCGTTTGGTCTAAAGAATGCTGGAGACACTTATATGAGAGCTGACAACCATTTTCCACGACATGATACATAAGGAGATATAGGTGTACGTGGACGACGTTATCATCAAATCTAAAAAGGGTACGGATCACATAGCAGACTTGAGGAAATTCTTTGATCGACTTCGAAGGTACAATCTGAAATTGAATCCCGCAAAATGTACTTTTGGAGTCCCTGCTGGAACGTTGTTAGGGTTCATCGTCAATCGCCGAGGAATTGAGCTAGACCCATAAAAGGTTAAGGCTATTCAAGACTTGCCTCCTCCAAAGAACAAGAAAGATGTGATGAGTTTCTTAGGGCGTCTCAATTACATCAGCCGTTTCATAGCACAATCAACTATGATCTGTGAACCAATTTTCAAAATGTTTAAGAAAGACGCTGCAACAAGTTGGATTGAAGAATGTCATAAATAATTTGACAGAATCAAAGAATATTTGTCCACGCCACCGCTCCTGGTCCCATTGGAACCTGGGAGACCTCTGTTATTCTATCTATCTGCACTATATGGGGCTTTCGGTTGTGTCTTGGGACAACACGATAAGACGGGAAGAAAAGAGCAGGCCATATACTATCTGAGTAAGAAGTTCACACCCTATGAAGCACGGTATTCTTTGCTGGAACGCACCTGTTGCGATTTAACATGGATAGATCAAAAGTTGAGGCATTACTTCTGTGCCTACACCACATATCTCATATCAAGGATGGATCCGCTAAATACATCTTCCAGAAACCCATGCCGATGGGGAATTTGGCAAAATGAAAGATACTACTAAGTGAGCTTGACATCATCTATGTAACTTAGAAAGCGCTCAAGGGACAAGCATTGTCAGATCATCTGGCAGAAAATCATGTAGAAGGAGAATACGAACCACTGAAAACATATTTTCCCGATGAAGAGGTATCATTTATAGGAGCAGATATCACTGAAACCTACGATGGTTGGAGAATGTTCTTTGATGGGGCTGCAAATTTCAAAGGAGTAGGTATTGGAGCAGTTTTGGTATCAGAGACAGGTCAACATTATCTAGTATTTGCAAAGCTCAAATTTCCATGTACCAACAATATGGTAGAATATGAGGCTTGCATCTTGGGACTCAAGTTGGCCATTGACATGAACATTCAGGAATTGCTGGTAATTGGTGATTCAGACCTTTTGGTACATTAGGTTCTAGGAGAATGGGATACAAAGAATACCAAAATATTGTCGTATTTATACTATGTACAAGAATTGATGAAGAGATTCACAAAGATAGAGTTCAAACATGTTCCGAGAATCCAGAATGAGTTCACAGATGCATTGGGCGCTCTATCTTCCATGATACAACACCCAGACAAGAATTTCATCGATCTTATCCCAGTAGAGATTCATAATCAGCCAGCTTATTGTGCTCATATTGAAGAAGAACTGATGGAAACCCATGGTTCCATGACATCAAAGAATTTTTTTCAAAAAGAGAGTACCCGGAGCATGCAAATCATACTCAGAAATGTACACTCCGAAGGTTATCCAATCACTTATTCCAAAGTGGAGGAAATTTCTACATAAGGACTCCGGATCTGAGGTTATTATGGTGTGTCGACGCCAAGGAAGCATCCAAATTGCTCGAAGAGATACATGCCGGAACTTGCGGGCCCCACATGAATGACTTTGTCTTAGATAAGAAGATATTAAGAGTAGGATATTTCTGGATGACTATGGAAACGGACTGCATCATATATGTCTAAAAATGCCATCAATACCAAGTATAGTTTGATATGATACGAGTGCCACCCAATGAACTCAATGCAAAAAGTGCAACTTGTCCTTTCTCAGCTTGGGGAATGGATGTCATTGGCCCAATTGAACCCGCCGCCTCAAATGGGCACATGTTCATTCTAGTAGCCATAGACTATTTCACAAAATGGGTTGAAGCCGCATCTTACAAGGTTGTAACAAAGAAGGTCGTCGTAGATTTCATTAGGGATCGTATTGTTTACCGATGCAGGGTGCCGGAATCAATCATCGTCGACAATGCTGCCAACCTTAACAGCGATTTAATGAGATCCAAGTGTGAAACCTTCAATATCAAGCACAAGAACTCCACAACATACAGGCCGTAAAAGAACGGGGCTGTGAAAGCCGCCAACAAGAACATCAAGAAGATACTGAGGAAGATGGTAGATAATCACAAACAATGGCACGAGAAATTACCATTTTCCTTACTGGGATATCGTACCACGGTTCGCACATTAACTGGGGCAACTTCTTATTTACTAGTCTAACGGTACTTAAGCCGTCATTCCTACTGAAGTAGAAATCCATTCTTTGAGAATTATACAAGAGGCTGAACTCAGTGATGCAGAATGGATACGAAGTCGTTATGAAAAATTGGCCCTCATTGATGGGAAAAGAATAAATGTGGTATATCACGGTCAACTTTACCAGAACATAATGTCCAGAGCTTTAAACAAAAGGGTCAGTCCTAGACAATTCACACTGGGGCAGTTGGTGCTAAAGCGGATCTTCCCGCATCAAGATGAAGCAGAAGGGAAAATTTTCACCCAATTGGAAAGGCCTCTACATGGTTCACAGAGTACTAACAGGAGGAGCGCTCATACTTGAAGAAATGGATGGAGAAATTTGGCCAAAACCTATCAACTCAGACGCAGTCAAAAGATATTATGTTTAGATTGTTTACATTCCTTCATCTGATGTAACTGAACTACACTTGACCTGATTCCCGTTTAAGAGAGGATACGTAGGCAGCCCCGTGGGTTCGGTCATATCTCAATAAAATTTTGAGGAGGACCCTCAAAATTCTGAAGAAAGTCCAGCCAACTTTGTCATATGCAGAACAGTCAAAGAATCGCTTTTAAACTGGGGCAGAATTTTGAGGATGACCCTAAAAATTCTAAAGCAAGGAAGTCGCAATGTCTCTAAAAATGTCACAGTCATTGGTCCATCTAAATTACTTGATATTGCATACCATTATATTTCAAATAACTACATTCATCAAATGTATGCATATATTTTTAAAAAATTTATTTTCATAAACAGCCAGATGCTGCCTGGATTGACTCAAACATTATCTCAAGGCAAGAGAAAAAGCAAGGCAAGAAGACGAAAGCATGACCAACCTTCCCCCCACAAAACTCATATTTTTTCTTTGGATGCAGGCGCAGTAAGACAATAATATCTACAGACACATTAGGTCACTACCTTTAAGATAGAAAATATCCATCTTAAGCATCTCCAGCTAAGAAATACTCTACTTTCTCACCATCACTCATCATTTTCTTACATGAGGCTAAATAATGCCCCCTTCATTGCATAAGGCTAAGCACTGTCTTTCTTTGTGTGAGACTAAGAATTGTCTCTTATTTGCATGAGGCTAAGCACTACCTCCCTAATTGCATAAATCTAAGCACTATCTTTATTTTCATAAGACTAAGCATTGTCTCCTATTTGCATGAGGCTAAGCACTGCCTCCCTAACTGCATAAAGCTAAAAAATGCCTTTCTTTGCATGAGACTAAGAAGTTTCTCCTATTTGCATGAGGCCCAGCACTGCCTCCCTAACTGCATAGGGCTAAGCACTGCCTTTCTTTGCATGAGACTAAGCATTGTCTCCTATTTGCATGAGGCCAAGCACCGCCTCCTTAACTACATAAGGCTAAGCACTGCCTTTCTTTGCATAAGACTAAGCATTGTCTCCCTTATTTTATGAGGCTAAGCATTTCCTCCTCAATTGCATAAGGCTAAGCACTGCCTTTACTTGCATCGAGACTAAGCACTGTCTCTTATTCTTTGCATGAGGCTGAGCATTGACCCCCTAATTGCATGAGACTAAGCACTGTCTCCTCTTCTTGCATGAAGCTAAGCATTGCCTCCCTAATTGCATAAGGCTAAGCACTTCCTTTCCTTGCATCGAGACTAAGCACTGTCTCATCTTCTTAAATAAGGCTAAGCATTGCCTCCCTAATTGTATAAGGATAAGCACTTCCTTTCCTTGCATCGAGACTAAGTATTGTCTCATCTTCTTGCACGAGGCTAAGAATTGCCTCCCTAATTTCATAAGGCTAAGCACTGACTGTCCTTGCATCAAAACTAAGCATCGTCTCTTCTTCTTGCATGAGGCTAAGCACAGCCTCCTCAATTGCCTAAGGCTACGCATTGTCTTGTCCTTGCATAAGACCAAATGCTATCTCCATTACGCTATTTAAAACCTAGCACTATCTTCTATTCGCCTGCGACTAAGCATTGCCTAAGCTCTGTCTCGTTTTACTTTGCATACAACCTAGCATCATATCTTTGCATATCATGGGCTGAAACATTGCCATTTTGTCCAAAAGGGTCATAGTCCGAAGGCATTATCCTCATACCGGAAGACACCATTCCAAGGCCCGAGGATCTCTTAATATTTTACATCATTATTCAAAGGCGTCATGGTTCAAATGCACTATTTTCATGGCCCGAGGACATCATCTCATGGCCTGCGAATCCCTTATCACATGATTCATGGACCAGGACGTCATGGTCTAAGGACATCATCCTCATCGTCCAAAGACAACTTTCATGGTCCAAATGGAATTTGCATCATGTTTAAATTCTCGCAATAATCCATATATACTTGCATGCATCGTGTTTTAAGTTTTACAGGTAATCCATGAAGTAACTGTTCTCCTAACAGGAGCAATCTTCGCTCTGGTTTCCGTTCAACATTCACATCCTGCAATTATTTCAAACGCAACCAATCACCATCAGTTACCCACTTTTACTTGATAACCGTTCAGATACTCGTTCTGAGATACATTCGTAATGTTTCAGGCTCACATTCACGATTTCGTATAAACTCATCTGATATTGTCCTACCCAAAAGAACCCTTTCCGAAACATACGGTCGTTCCTATAACAACTCTATCGGTTCAGTTTACCGTTGGATCCAAAACTACACACGGCCTGATTCCCGTAACACCAGGGATATGTAGGCAACTCAGGAATCAGGTTTCGGCCTCCATTTTTAAATCACCTCATTTGGTCAAAATCGGTCATCATTTTCTTTACCCGACAACTCTTTCATCATTCCCGAGTAAAGAGAGGCAGCTGTTGATACCCAATTTTGCCCTCATATTTTCCAAAATACATATATACTTTCAAAATAGAATTTTTGCATCATTATTTAGTTTACAAATCTATACAAGCATTTTCTATAATTTTTCATATTTTCTAGAGCTTTAAAATAATTTTCTTGCATTTAAATTATATAAATATTTAGTAATTATCCCTTTAAATATTTTTGTGATGACTTAGTTACCTAAAATTATTATTTTGCACCTATAATATATATTTCAAATATTTTATTTCATTTCATATAATTACATTAGCATTTTTTAAGATTTTTATCTAACTTTGCAATAATGGCCTATGTTCATACATAAAGGCTCTTCATTTTATATTATCTGAGTGAAAATAGCATTTTTGTATTTTTATAATACAAAATTATTTTTTTAAGTATCTCACTGTATAAATAATATTTTATTTTATTTTATTTATTAAGGATTTTTATAAATCATTTTTGATAAATTGTGGGGTATTTAAATAATAGCCCATTTTTTACCTATTTTTGGACCCATATATGGATCCTTGGGGTACTGGTTACACGATTTTGGTATTTTTTTAGGTATTTGCCTAGTTATGGCAATACCACCTCTATGCCGGATGAGACTCAATCTTGAAGATTTGGACGATATCCCGTCCATATACGCGAGATGAATTGGATTCTTCATACCAGTTGGCCAATCTTGAATTTAAAACCCTATCTAGGATTTGGAGTTTGATACTTTTCCTTTTCTGCTATTCTACTAACTTGCATGCGAGAGTTTCCCCTTTTCATTGTCCCTGTTTACTTGATTTCTTTTCTTACTTATGTTTAATCAATTATTTTCCTTGTTTGTGCATCCAATTTTATTGTTATATAAACCCCTCCACATTCCCCTTTGAGACAGAATTTAGTCACGATAATCTCACTAAAATGTGAGGTTGGTTCTGTTAATTCCTTCATTGTCCTGTTTTGTGATTTGTGTTGGCCGACTGAAAGCCAAGGACACTGAATCTACTGTTCGAACTTCTTATTGGTGCGAGAATTGCCCGGGGTTCTCTTGAAGCTCTTGGGAACTTTGACGCGTCGATATTTCTAGGTTCTTGTGAATCTTTTGTTTTTTTATTGTTGTCCGTTTAACTGGTAAGCCACTTGACTCTTGCAATTTCATCCCTATGTGTCTTTGATTCGCATGTGTTCTCACCTATGAAATGTATAGCTTAATGTATTTTCTAGATCATTTTGTGCGTGACTCTGTTAATTGTACGGTGTTCTAAGTCTCTTTAGCAGCTAACTTCCTCCTAATGCTGCTAGTTTGAGATTGTCTAAGTCTAGTCTGGATAATCTGATTTTCTTAAGTTCGTTTAATCAGTGTATGGGTGATTGAATATTCCTAAAACTTTCTTACTTGCCTTGTCTTTAATCTCTATAATGAATGCTTCATACTTGTGTTAGAACTCCCTGTGTTAATTATAACTTTTTCCCCTGCTATTATGTCACTCAACATGATCCCCATACCCATTAGTGATTGACTGAGATCTTAACAGTTACTTCAATTTGTTTTCCATGACCTATTTGAACCATTTTGTTTTATGGCATAGCTTAAACCTTCTTTAGTTAATTAGTCTATTGTGTCAATCTCAGAATATCTACATGTGTTATTTGGTATGAGCTTGCTATCTTGCATAACTCTGAATTTCTGCAATGTTTGTCCTGCATGTACAATATGTATTAAGGACACTTTCTATCGACTATTATCTTGCTTCTATGCTAATATGTTTTTCCAGTATGCCTTTGGTTCATTTGATAACCTATCCTTTCAGTGATTGTCACAATCGGTGTCCCCACGTTATATCTAAATACTTATTAACATGGCACTAGGATGTATACTTAACTTAATTTGGATCTTTAGGTCTCAACCAGTTTAACTTCATACTTCTGTACATGATAATCTATGTATGCATACAAACCTTTTTCATCTCCTAATTCTTTCAATATGAGGTTGTCTATGTGGTACTTTGCTATGTGTGGAAATCCTGCTGAACCTATTGGCCTGCTTGACTAGTTGCTCTGTATGCTCCACTTGGTGTATCACTTGATTTCTATCCCTCTATCACTATCCCCTCTCCTTACTTGCTACTCATGCTATTACGAATTCTCATTCTTAGTCGGCTGAAAGCCAAGGCTATCTAGGTTCTATTGTTGGCCTCCCTAGTGTGAGCAGTGTTCGGGGTCCAATTGAGGCCTTTGTGAACTCTGACACACTAGGGCTTGGTCCTAGTCACTCCCTAAACCTCCAAAATTGTTCCTACTATTCTACTTCCCTGTCATGTACTGTATATCTATATTGGTTGTTCCAAGTGGTGCAACACTTGGTGCTGTGGCTAAGTGAATTGGTTTGGACTCTTCTATGGACCCTTGAGTCGTGTATTGAAGGTGGCTCTCTGTTGAAAGCCTAGGTATGTTGTGTAAGAGATATTGAAGGCCCAGCAATGCTTGGTATTTATTTATTTTATTTGGGACCACTGTGGGCATGTTCACTGTTATGTAATATGGTTAATTTACTCATTACTGGTCATGTAATAATATTTGTATAAACAATTGGGGTTGTTAGCAAAAGGGAATGGGGTAGATTTTAATATTTACCTGCGATGGGTAGATAGCATGCCTATAGGACTTAACAATGTGTTTGCTATATGCGTTGTTCACTCTCTATGCACACTGTAGAAATCATGCCATTAGGAGGAGCACGCACTCACACTTCTTGTCTACTAGTAAAGCATGAGCTCAAATTCTTCAATTATCCTTGCTGCTACATGTTATTAGAAAACCTGCCCATAGGAAATAAATATCGTTGAACTTTTCTTCAATTTGCATTGCTGCAGCATATCCACTATAGATCATGCCTATACGATTTTAATCATCTCATTTGTTATTGTATCGCACTGTTCACCTAGATAACATGCCTATAAGGTTAAAGTGTATCAATAAAATTGTTTCCAAGTGCTAATCGTTAGAGATCCTGTCTATAGAATATCATTATTCGCCTTAATAGACGTTAATGATGCCCCTCTCAACATTTGTTTATCGTTCACTTAGGCCACTATCAAAAGTGTTACAACCCGTACTTCAATATTAGGTGAGTCGTAGTAATCCATATGATCTTGAAGGGACTAAGACCATTCATGAGATTATAGAGGATTTGTGACTATGTTATTATAAGACCCGGTAAGTTTAACAACCTTGATACTGTTATATATATTTGATATGGTATTTTGAGTGGAAATTTTTTTTGTAAAAATAAGTTTGAAAAACATGATTTCATATAGTTATTAATATTACTACTTTCGAATATGCTTTAAATTATACACATAATATGAGAANATATATATATATATATATATATATATATATATATATATATATATATATATATATATATATATATATATATATATATATATATATATATATATTTACGTGGATGTTTTAATGAAATAATAGTGTATGTATTAATTTTATATGTTATCACATGACCATAATGGTAAAGTATATTATAGTAAGGTGTATAAAGTGTCTTAAAGGTGAGTACTATTTTAAGTAATTTGAGATAATTCTTAATTATGTGGGTGTTCACCTCGAAATTGGTGTTAACAATTATATTTGATTTGTGGTTCTAAATGATTTATTTCAATACTAGTAAATAAGCAAGAAATACTAGGTGTAAATAAGAAGAATATGATAACCAAACCAGTGTTGTCAAAGGAATGGGGCCTCGATCTCGATAGCCACGGGGTCTCGAGGTCAGTTAGTAGCAATAAAGTATGAACAATAAATGAAGAACAATAAAGTTGAAGTATAATCTTGAGCACAGTAAACGAGAAAAGCAGAGTAAAATGCTCTATAGCAGTGAATGATGAAGTTTACAAATGATTGGAGTCCCCTTTATATAGGAGGGTAAAATACATTTCTATTTACGGTAAAAAAATACTATTGGTACAGCTGTATATCCACCTAGTACGGATTTGTACGAACAAATCCTGAGATTTGCACCTTGACCTATATGACCTTGAGAAATTCCCGCTTTTTCTTGACTGTCATTGATTTGCACTGCCTCGAGGTAGGCCCCGTCAGGCCTTCGATGTGATCTCTCGAGGTATGCATTCTGAGATTGGGCTCGAACTTTACTTCGAGCCTTCCGAGCTCGGGCTCGGCACAACAAAGACTTCGAAATCGGACTCCTCCGATTTCGGCCGTATATAGTGGGTAATTGGTTAATTATTGGATTTTAATGGAAGATAATTGTCCAAATAAGGAACAATTGTGGAGTCCACGTGGGACTACTAAAATCCCTATTCATATGACTCATATTCCATGGAATGTCTTGAACGACCTCTTTTGGTGCGAACCTTTGACATTTGTCACACTTTCGAACGACCTCTTTTGTATCTTTTTCCATGCTATCCCAGTAGTACCCCGCTCTGATCACATTTCAAACCAAAGAATCGGCACCAGAATGATTCCCACTAGTACCTTCGTGGATTTCTCATAGCACATAATCAGTGTCCCTCGGTCCCAAGAATACTTCTAGTGGTTCCTCGAAGGTCCTCTTATACAATGTTCCATCCTCGTCGAGTGAAAATCGGGTTGCTTTGGATCGGAGGGCCCTCGATTCTTTTGTGTCTGTGGGGAGTTTCCCATGTTTCAAGTACTCGACGTACTTATTCCTCCAATCCCATGTTAGACTTGTCGAGTTAATTTCTGCATGACCCTCTTCGATCACCGACCTCGATAGTTGTACGACGGTCCCCAGGACTATGTCATCTTCTTCAACAGACGGCCCCAAGTTTGTGAGCGCATCGACTCGCTATTCTGTTCTCGAGGTACATGGACCAAGGTCCACTCTTTGAAACGATACAATATCACTTGAAGCTTGTCTAAGTACCTTTGCATCCTATCTTCTCGAACCTCGAAACTTCCATTCACTTGGTTTACTACCAAAAGAGAATCACATTTTGCCTCGATGGCCTCTGCTCCCACGCCTTTGGCTAGTTCGAGACCTGCAATCATGGCCTCATACTTGGACTCATTGTTAGCCAATTTCGAAGTTTTTATAGATTGCCTAATGGTGTTGCCCGTAGGCGGTTTTAGAACTATACCAAGCCCGGACCCTTTCACATTCGAGGCACCGTTAGTGAAGATGGTCCATATCCCCAATGATGTGCCTGTTCTTAACAAGAGTTCCTTTTCTAGTTTGGGCACGATGGCAGGCATAAAATCGGCCACGAAGTCCGCCAAAATTTGAGACTTGATAGCCGTTCGAGTTTGATACTCGATATCATACCCTCCGAGTTCGATGGCCCATTTAGCCAATTGGCCCGATAATTCGGGCTTATGCAAAATGTTTCGAAGTGGATATGTAGTTAATACACATATAGGATGACATTGAAAATATGGTTTCAACTTCCTAGATGCACTTATTAATGCTAGGGATAATTCTAAATGCGGATACATGGTTTCAGCATCTCCAGGGGTATGATTTACATAATAGACAAGAAATTGCGTACCTTGCTCTTCTCGAACCAACACGCCACTTACCGCTACCTCGGATAGGGCTAAATATAAATAGAGCGTTTCATCCTCCTTTGGTGTATGAAGCAAGGGTGGACTTGAAAGATACCGTTTTAATTCTTCCAAGGCTTGTTGACACTCCGGGGTCCATGCGAATTCGTTTTTCTTCTTAAGCAGAGAGAAGAAATGATGGCTCCGATCTGAAGACCTCGAGATGAATCGGCCTAAGGCAGCTATCCGCCCGGTCAACCGTTGCACGGCTTTCATATTGTTTACTACGGTGATCTCCTCGATGGCTTTGATTTTGTCGGGGTTGATCTCGATCCCCCTGTTTTACACCATTAAGCCCAAAAATTTTCCCGAGACGACTCCAAAAGCGCATTTCTCGAGGTTGAGCTTCATGTGGTATCTTTTTAGGATATCGAACATCGCCTGCAAATGAGTCAAATGGTCCTCTGCGTGCAGGGACTTAACTAGCATGTCATCAATGTAAACTTCCATAGATTTTCCTATTTGATGTTCGAACATCTTATTAACTAGGCGTTGATATGTTGCTCCCGCATTTTTTATCCCGAAGGGCATTACATTATAGCAATATGTACCATATTTCGTGATAGACAAAGTCTTTTCCTGGTCTTCCAGTTTCATTTGAATTTGATTATACCCGGAGTAGGCATCGAGGAAAGTAAAGATCTCGTGGTTGGCCGTGGCATCGATCAATCGATCGATGTTGGGCAGTGGGAAGGAATCTTTAGGGCATGCTTTGTTCAAATCCTTGTAGTGTACACATATTCTAAGTTTATTCCCTTTTTTAGGGACTACCACTACGTTAGCTAGCCATTCGGGGTATTTTACTTCCCTAATGGATCCTATTTTGAGAAGTTTGGTTACCTCATTTTTTATGAATGCATGCTTTACCTCGGACTGAGGTCTCATTTTTTGCTTCACCGATTTGAACCTAGGGTCGACACTTAGTCGGTGGGTAGTTATCTCTGGTGGGATCCCTGTCATATCTAAGTGGGACCAAGCGAAGCAATCAATGTTATCAATAAGAAATTGAATGAGTTTTTTCCTGAGTTCGGGGGTTAATCCCGTTCCTAGGTATACCTTTCATTCCGGAAGATGCTCGATCAATACAGCCTGCTCGAGTTCTTCGACTGTGGACTTTGTTGCATCTGATTCCTCGGGGACGACAAAGGTTTGAGGGGTGAGGAAACCTTCTTCTTCATCCTTGACCACTTGTTCGTCGGGATCTTGCCCCTCGGGCTCAACCGAGGGTATGGGTTGTGATTGTTATTTGGCTATGTGTTTGTCTATTGACTTCTTTGAGGTAGATGGTGTTGATATCGGTGCCAAGTCGTGCACTACGAACATATCCTTAGCTGCATGTTGCTCTTTGTATATTGTTTTCACGCCATCCTTTGTTGGGAACTTCATCATTTGATGAAGAGTTGATGGCATTGCCCTCATGCTATGGATCCATGGCCTTCCAAGTAGAGCATTATATCTCATGGCACCTTCAATGACATGAAACTTGGTGGCTTGTTTGGTTCCGGCCACATTAACTGGGAGGATGATTTCCCCATTCATTATTTCACTCGCCATGTTGAATCCATTCAGAACTCGAGAGGCGAGTATGATTTGGTCGAGCAGCCCGAGTTGCTCCACGACCCTTGATCTGATTATATTTGCTGAGCTACCTGGATCCACGAGAACACGTTTAACTTGAACTTTATTTAAAAGGATAGAAATTACCAGTGCATCATTATGAGGCTGAGATAAAGCATCGATGTCTTCCTCGCTGAATGTAATAGTGTCCTCGGGTATGTAGTCCCGAGTCTGCTTCTCCCTTATGATAGATACTTTGGTTCGCTTGAATATGGGTCCCTGTGGGATGTCGACTCCGTCGATGATCATGCGAATGACATGTTGGTGCTCTTCAGATTCATTCTATCTGTTTGCATCACTTTCTCTAAAATGATTCTTGGCCCCGTCACTGAGAAATTCTCGAAGGTGCCCCTCGTTGAGCAATCGGTCTACCTCCTCTCTGAGCTGCCTGCCGATCATATGACCATGAGTACCATGATACTTGCACATTACGTTGGGGTTCCTTTGGGAAGGATCGGTCTGTATGGGCTTGGGCCATCTAGTGTCTCTAATCTTGTCGATGGCTGATACGATGTCTGAGACATCGATGTTGAAGTTGTATTCTTATAATCAGGGTGCCTCCATCAACCCCGAATGTCTGTTAAACCCTATCTTGCTCATGATTCCTCGGGAACTTTGGCCTCGATCTGCTCGTTGATCATTTCAAGGTATGTTACGCCTCGAAGTGTTTCTTTGGTCCTCGATATACGCTGATACCTTTCTTTGTTCAGCCTTGGCTCCCTTTCTCCATTTCTTGATTCCTTTGTTAGTATCCTGCTTGGATAAACTAAACCCTAGGGGGCTCCCAACTGGTCGTCCTCGACCCTAATTTTTGACCGGTACCTGTTGTGCACATCCGCCCAAGTTATGGCGCGATACTCGATCAGGTTCTACTTCAGCTGTCTCGAAGCTATTGAGCTTCATTCATTCAGCCCCTGAGTGATGGTCTATACAGCCTAGTCATCGGAGACTGGTGGTAATTCCATTCACTCCAACTGGAAACGGGAGACGAACTCCCTCAATATCTCGTTCTCTCTTTGCTTGTTTTTGAATACATCAGACTTCCTCGTTGCAACCTTTATGGCACCAGCGTGTGCCTTTACAAATGAGTCCCCCAACATGGCAAATGAATCTATTGATTTTGGGGGTAGGTTATGGTACCACATCATAGCCCCCGTGGACAAGGTTTCTCCAAATTTTTTCAGTAGGACAGACTCGATCTCATCGTCCTTTAAATCATTTCCTTTTATACCACAATTATATGTGGTGATGTGCTCGTTCGGATATATGGTCCCGTTGTATTTTGGGATGTCGGGCATCCAAAAATTCTTCGGAATGGGCTTCGGAGTCGCACTCGGTTGAAATGGATTTTGTACAAACTTCTTCAAATCCAGTCCCTTCAAGACCGGAGGTGCTCCAGGGATCTGGTGGACCCTCGAGTTATAAGTTTCCACTTTCTTATCATTATCATCTATCTTATTTTCTCGTGACTCGATCCTCTTGATGAGTTCCTTGAGCATTTTCATAATGGTGGGGTCAGCTCCCGACCCGTTGTTACTTGATTTTTCTGGGGTTGGATCAACTCGAGGAGCCATTTCTGGTCCTGCTCCGCTCGAAGTCTTTTGCTGACTCTGTAACTGAGCGATAGCAACTTGTTGTGCTTGCAACATCTCAAAAATTACTTGTAGACTAACTTCTCTTTCTTCTCGAGCTTGTGCCTTTTGTGCGTCAGGTTGGTCCCTTCCGCACACACTTCCTTCAATATCAGTACCCAAATCGACGTGCAAAGCAATGTGTGTAGGTCGACAGGGTTTGGTGTTGGTGCTACTCCAGGGTTTAGTGGTGGCATACTGACCCCTGAAGATGTTGCAATGTTTTCTCCATGGAACCCGAGACCGTCGTTTCCATGTGCGTTTGCTGAGTTAGACCTTATTTAACCTGAAATCAAAGAATCTTTGGACAAGAAAAAGTGTGAAGAATAATGTGTGTTATCAGAAACTAGCACCAAAATAATCACTATTATCTTTAGCCCCACGGTGGACGCCAAACTGTTCAACTCGAAAATTGGTGTTAACAATTATATTTGATTTGTGGTTCTAAAAATATGTGATTTATTTCAATACTAGTAAATAAGCAAGAAATACTAGGTGTAAATAAGAAGAATATGATAACCAAACTAGTTTTGTCAAAGGAACGGGGGCCTCGAGCTCGATAGCCTCGGGGTCTCGAGATCAGTTAGTAGCAATAAAGTATGAACAATAAATGAAGAACAATAAAGTTGAATAATAATCTTGAGCACAGTAAATGAGAAAAGCAGAGTAGAATGTTCTATAGCAGTGAATGATGATGTTTACAAATGAGTGGAGTCCCCTTTATATAGGAGGGGAAAATACATTTCTATTTGCAGTAAAAAATAATATTGGTATAGTTGTATAACCGCCTAGTACAGATTTGTACGAACCAATTCTGAGATTTGCGCCTTGACCTATATGCCCTTGAGAAATTCCCGCTTTTTCTTGACTGTCATCGATTTTGCACTGCCTCGAGGTAGGTCGCGTCGTGCCTTCGATGTGCACTCTCGAGGTATGCATTCTGAGATTGGGATTGAACTTTACTTAGAGCCTTTCGTGCTCGGGCTCAGCACAACAGAGACTTCGAAATCGGACTCCTCCGATTTCGACCGTATATAGTGGGTAACGGGTTAATTATTGGATTTTAATGGAAGATAAGTGTCCAAATAAGGAACAATTGTGGAGTCCACGTGGGACTACTAAAATCCCTATTCATATGACTCATATTCCATGGAATGTCTTGATGGCTGCCTATGGTCAAGAATCCTTTTTTTTAATTGATTATATGTGGGCCCCACAACCCATTAAATATTAGTAAGCCTATGTATATTATGAACAAGCATCACACCTAGCTTTAAAGGTACATAAACGTGAGATTGAGAGAAAACCTAGGGTTTTTAATTCAAAAAATTTTCTATCCTTTGGTGGGGCTAAAAAAACGTGAGCTTCTCCAAATATGAGTTCACTGTGAGTTTTTAAAGGCTAAAAACATGAGTTCTTCAATATGAATTCATGTATGCCTTACAAATTCAATGGAACCTCTTGTGTAAGTAGAGTGGGCTGATCGTGAGTAAATAAGAAACCAAAACAATTCCATACCAAATTCTAAGAGAATCAACTGAGGTATGTAAAGGCTATCCCTTCTTTCTTTTGGCATGATCCAAGTAACGATACGTAAACGTAATGCTATTCCATAAATGGTTCTACTCTTAGTAGTTAAGGATGTCTATGTTATTCATTCCGCTAAAGTGATATTCAAGCATGTCTAAGTACGTTCCTAAGTCTCTATTGAGGTATTTGATAAAGCTATTAATGTTCATAATATAGCAATACATGCATCTTCATACATATGCATTTACCACCGAGCTACGGTTGGTCAGGCAGTATGTATTCACGTTTTAAGAACGATGGTTCATTGATACAATGGTTGCCAACTTATAGTTATATATTACTAGTTGTGGCCATGTTGACGGACCATATGTATTCACGTTTTAAGAACGATGGTTCACTGATACAATGTTTGCCCACTTATAGTTATACATTACTAGTTGTGGCCATGTTGGTCTACGATAGTTACAAAAGGAATGAGTTTAGACAACTCGACCTATATATGTTCTAGTTTTGGTTGAATGATCATGAGTTACAGAGTGGTTTTCCCGGGCTAGCTCGGCACTGGGTGCCAGCCACGCCTCCCCAGGTTTGGGTCGTGACAAAAAGCATGAGTAATTTTGGGTTTCTCTCGATAGATTCCACTGTCTTCACTGCATAAATCACTTATATGCAACATCTACAGGATTAATGATTAGAAATCTTCAATTTCAATAATCAGTACGCAACAACTGTACAATCTCGTCTATGAGCAACGCTTGGCCTCTGAAACTACTTGCATGCCTTGATGCCTTCTCACATAGAAATCGTGTCTATAAGGATTTAAGTTCCTTAATTCTGAACTTCCTAACATGAAAACTTGTTTTGCATGCATTTGTTGTTTGAGTGTGGAGGCTAACTTGAGCCTTTAACTGCCTATATATGAAGTCCAATGTGCTTTTGTATGTCGCTTAGTTTTGACATTTTTTAGCAGCCTAAGTGAGGTCTAGAACCACCCCCCAAAAATAGAAGTCCAATGCCTCCTGAACTATAAGTATGGGACGGGTAGTGCACGTATAGGGTATGACCTAGAATTGAATTAAAACACTTTAAGGTAAAAACTTTAACTTAGTAATTGGGTAGCAGGAGATGATATTCTATGCCCGCTAAATAATATGAGTAACACCCCATCTCGAGGGAGTTACGAAATATTATTTATGTTGCACGGGCTGATCTTTTAGGCTAAAAAACTTAGGAACCCCCATCTTATTTCTTTTTCTGTTTGAATCAGCTGTTTGAATCAAGCAGTTGTACTAGTTTATTCAAAATCTTTTTTATAATACAATTTTTCAAACTTTGTGCTCTTTCTCTCTCTCTCTCTCTTTGTTTATCTGACTAATTCATATGATTCAAGTTCGGTGGGGACCCACAGTTATGGACCTCGAAGAGTGCCTATCACCTTCTCTTCGAGGTAATTTCGAGCCCTTACCGATCTTTGGTGATGTAAGCTAGTTGAACCAGAGTCATTTGCAAAGTAGGTGCCCTAACGAACCTTAAAAATCGTTAGGTGGCGAATATTCTCTTTTAGTAATTCCTTAAAAGAGTTGTCACGTGTCGAAACCCGATTTCGCGAGAAAAAGGGGCGCGACACACTTTAGCGCAGAAATATGAAAGAATGAACAAAATCCCGAAATTCAACCTAAAGTAGTTTGATGTCATGACCCAAATCCCACCAATGGTCGTGATGGCACCTAACCTCCAAGACTAGGTAAGCCAATCATAGAATGATATAAAAACAGCAAAATAGGATATAATAAATTTGAATGTAACATAAACAGCGGAAATAAAGTTGCAAGTCAAAACAGTAGTACATAAGTCAAACTCCCAAAACCATGTAGTATAGAGTCATGAGCTCTAAACTTAATACATACAAAATCTAAAAAAACGTACAATAATGTCTGAAATTAATACAAAAACATGAAAATAAGGAAAGGGAACTCCAAGGGCCTGCGGCATCCATGTATCACTACCTTGAATCCTCTCGAACGGTCAAAATTGCTAACTCTCGAAGACCACAACCACTAGAACCCGAATCCACACAAAAATGTGCAGAAGTGTAGTAGAAGTACAGGATAACATGTACTCACTAAGTATCAAGACTAACCTCGGTGAAGTAGTGACAAAGTTCATGTAATATGATACTCACTAATCAAAGAACTTGTGTAATATATCAAATAACTAACAACAAGAATATAACAACATGTAGTACCATCAACTCAACAAAACAAGAGTTATCAGCTCATCACAGGTAAATCAACTTTTGACAAACGAACCATCAGTCAATAACATAGGTATAGAGTAGCATGTTAAAAGCAACGTGAATTCCTGTAATGTGCATAACAAAGCATAAAGAATTTACTTGCATTATCAAGAATGCTACCCTTATGTTCCACTCATCATCAATATAGAATTCTACCCTTATGCTCCGCACATCATCAACAGGAATCCACCCTTATACACCATCACTGCAATCACACCAATCATAGTACCACAATTTGTGTGTATGCCATCAAGAGAGAAATATGACAGGGCGACCTTAGGGGGATGGATATATATCCACACACTGCACGATAAAACCTCGGGCCATAATAATAACAATATCATCATAATCAGCAATGCATCCTTATACTCCACACATCATCACAATAAAGAATGCCACATTTATACCACGCACATTATCACAATAACAATATTCGCATAGAAGCATCCTTGTGCCAACACCCCATCAATTTTTCCATCTGTCTAATGTGCCATAATCATAATAAATTCAAGATAATAATTTATCATCAAGATATATAATCTCATAATCCATCAATAGGTGCACCCAATAATAAAATACATATGTGTGATCAATATATAAGACATCACTACAGCTAATTCAATTTAGTGATGATTGCACAAAAGCCCATCTCAGCTAATTAGGAGATAATAATCCTAAGCATGATCACTAGCATGAAAGGATAAGCTCACCTAGTCATACAAAGTATTACACATGTATCATAGAGAGCACACAATCAAATTAAGGCATAGTAGAAGCCTAGAGTCTAATCGGGTCATTTTTCATACATAGCACTTGCATATACGCTCGTCACCTCGCATATACGTCGCATTACATACATTACATTTAGACTAATAAGTTATAATCCTAAAGATTATTTCCTCAAGCAAGATAAGGCAAGATACTTACCTTAAATGGACCAATTCACCCTCTAAAATTGCTTGTCCTTTAGAAACCACCTCCAACCGGCTCGAATCTAGCCGAAAACAACTCGATAACGTCAAACAAAGTCATAGGAATCAACTCCAAATAATAAATCTTTGATCTTTAATCAAATCTCCAAAAGTCAACCCTGGGTGCACACAGTCAAAACCCGAGTCAATTCAAATATCCCGACTACCCACAACACCACGAGTTCAAATATATGATTAGATTCCCAAAACTGAGTCCAAATCGACTCCCAAATCCCCAATTTTAACTCTCTTAATTTGTAGGCAAAACCCCTCAATTTTTTCCTCAATACTCTATATTTTGGGTGTTAATAATCCATGTAGATTCTTGATATAATACTAGAGATGTGTAGAAATCACTTACCCCAAACCCTTGTGTGAAAATTCTCTTCCAAAATCTCCCCTCTCCAAGTCTAGGGTTCAAAATATGAGATAGTGGGTCTAAATCCTGAAATTCTTGAAATATAATCAGTTGCAGAAGTCGCAAATGCGACCAGGGGTTCACAAATTCGAGCCTCGCAAATGCAAGGAATGGCTCGTAAATACGAACTTTCTCTCTTAGCAAAAGTCCTCATAAATGCGATCAGGAATGTCACAAATGCAACCAAGTGTTGCAAATGTGATGTTCCATTCACAAATGAGGATGTCTCAATTGTGTCACTAGCTTTGCAAATGCAAAGCTGGCTTTCATGGCCTAACATCGCAAATGTGATCCACAAACCGTGAATGTGAACCTTCGCAAATGCGAGCATACCATCGCAAATGTGAGGTCTAGTCTTAGAGATTATGTGCCATCACATCTTGGGGAGGAAAATTGGGGTCGTGACATATGTCTTCAATTATATCATGCCTTCATTTATTCCATGTTATTACTTGCTACGTGCTTTAATAGCTACATGTCTTTACTTGTTAAATACATGTCTTCACTTGTTACATGCCTCTATTTGCTATATGTTTCCTTGTATTCATGACTTTATGCATTGTCCATCTTTACTTGTTTTATGCTCTACATATTAGATAGATGTTACTACATGTCTCATGCCCTTACCTTCATATTTGCCTTTACTTGCTTTCAATTTCAGTTTAATTTGTTATATTTGATTGTCTTAGAGGATTTACGCGTTAAGTTCCCTTTTTATGCTACGTTGTGGGATATGTTGTAGTTGGTACTTGTATATATATATGTGGGGGGGGGGAGGGGGTAGGTGGGTCGCGTTGCATGTTATATATATATATACACACACACACACACACACACTCGAGTTGCACGCAATAGCACTATAAGTGTGTGTGCGTATATATATATATATATATATATATATATATATATATGGGGGGGAGGAACGGGTTGCACGTCGCAACGATATTAGTTTCATATCTTTGGATCGAGTTGTGCGCCGCAATGGAGAGGTTGTATATAGTTATTTTCGGTGTTTGGTTTCCATTGTTGTGTGGTATTATGACACTGAGAAGTGATGATATTTTAGGGCCCCTGACATTTATTCTTATTTCGGTTATCATATTAATTAGTTGTTCCTCGACTTCATTATTGTTTTCTATCTATATTCGTACAAGTTTATAGTGAGTGTCTTGTCATAGCCTCGTCACCACTTCACTGAGGCTCGGATTGGAACTTACAGAGTACTTGGGGTCGGTTGTATTCATACTATAGTTTTGCACTTCTTGTGCAGATCCCAAAGTTGGTCCCAGCGGTGCGTAGCAGTGATTGCTCGGACCCGTCCTTTCAGGAGGCTTGAGGTAGAGCTGCACAGCGTTCGCTGACCCTAAAGTCCTCTTCCTATCTATAACTTTTTATTTCGTATCAGACAGTTGTACTTTATTTCAGACTCTGTTTATAGTATTCTAGCAGCTCATGTACTTGTGACACCAGTTTCTGGGATTAGACTAGACAACGATGTTTAATGATTTTATTATATATTTCAAACTATTTCAGTCTTATTTTCTCAATATTTGCTTTATAATTGTTAAATATTAATTGTTTAGCTAATGTTGGTTTGCGTAGCAAGCGGATGTTATGGGCTGTCACGGCTCCGTGGTTGAGATTTTGGTCTTGACAGACCTGCTCTGCAATCGCGAAGCACACATATCAACAAAAATCTACCAACTTCAACATGCTCCGGGTGGTCCAAAACTCACTCAATCCACCCGAGACCCCGTCTAGTCAGACCAACAATTCTATAAACACTACCTAAACCTATCCAAAGCTTCCAAACACATAAGACATCATCACATCTACGATTCAAAGAGGAAACTACAAGTTGAACTTCTTTTAGGTTCAAGAACTTATAAACTTTCAATCAAGCATCTGATTCATACCTAAACACTCAAATCACAACCAAACTTTTCACACAAGTTCCACACAACAAAACGAACTTATTCCAAGTTCTTAAATAATATTTGGAGTCTATATCGCAGAAGTCAACTATCAGTTAAACTTATGAAATCTCCAATTTTTCAAATTGCCAACTTTTGGCGAATAGAGTCAAATCTTCTAGAAACCTCCAAACCCATATTCGAACATACCCCTAAGTCCAAAATCACCATACAAACCTAGTAGAACCATCAAATTACCAATCCGAGGTTGTTTACACAAATGTCAAAAGTTGGTCAACTCTTTTAACTTAAGGGTTCCAAAATGAACCAAAGTGTTCGAAATCGCTCCTGAACCCCATGAAAACCAAACAACCCATCTCGTAAGTCATATAACATCAAATACACATATGGGAAACATCAAATAGGGAACAGGGTTCAGATACTCAAAACGACTGATTGGATAATCACATTTTCACCTCTTAATCAAATGTTCGTCCTCGAACGGGTTTAGAAATATACCTAAATTGCTGAACAAATGCGGATATCTACTCTGTATATCCGACTTGGTCTCCAAAGTAGTCTCCTCACTCAGTTGGCCTCTCTAAAGCACGTTCATTGACGCGATCTTCCTATACCTGAGCTTGCGAAATTGCCTATCCAAAATGGCCACCGACTCTTCTGCACAAGCCAGATTCCCATCTAACTGCATTGTGCTGAAATACAAAACATGGGACTTGTCTTCATGATACTTTTGAAGCACAGACACAAGAAACACCAGATGAACTCCCAAAATATTAGGAGCCAAAGAAAGTCTATAAGCAACCTCGCCAACTCTGTCCATCACCTCAAATGGACCAATAAACCTCGGGCTCAGCGTTCCCTTCTTTCCAAAACTCATCATGCCCTTCATAGGCGACACTCTAAGAAGAACCTTCTCACATTTTACAAATGCCACATCACGAACCTTCCTGTCTGCATAATTCTTCTGCATATACTGAGTTGTTCAAAGCCTCTCCTGAATAAACTTCACCTTCTCCAAAGCATCACGGACCAAATCTGTATCCAACAACCTAACATCACTAGGCACAAACCAACTAACCGGAGAACGACACTGCCTCCCATATCAGGCCTCATACATAGCCATCTGGATACTAGACTGGTAGTTGTTGTTGTAAGAAAACTCCACCAATGGTAGAAGATGATCCCACAGACCTCCAAAATTAATAATTCATTCTCTTAACATATCCTCCAGGATCTGGATAATCTGCTTGGACTGCCCATCCGTTTGTGGGTGCGATACAATGCCGAGCTCCACCCATTTGCCCAAATCACTCTGAAAATCCATCCAAAAGTGCGATGTAAACTGAGCATCGTGGTCTGGAATGATAGAGACAAGTACACCATGTAAGTGAACAATCTTTCTTATGTAGATCTGAGCCAACTTCTCTGAAGTGTAAGAAGTCATAACCGGAATGAAATGTGCATGAAACTTCCTCAAATCCTGTAGCAAACCTACCACAAAATCCACAATAATGTGATCCCACTTCCACTCTAGTATATCAATCTTCTTATGCTCATACTTGACATGTTGACAATTCAAACATCGTGAAACATGCCCAACTATGTCCTTCTTCATCCTTCCCCGCCAATAAAATCACGATACATCTAAGTAGCGCATTGGTTAATAGAATAAGTCGAACAGTGAGCTTATTCAAGAATGAACTATCTCAAGCTATCAACATTAGGAACACAAATTTAACCATGAAGTCGCATAACACCATCATCCCCAATAACCACCTTCTTAGCACCACCTCGTTGCACCATGTCCTTAAGTACCAACAAGTATTATACTGACGAGCCTTGATACGTTAACAAGGATGACCGCAATAACACGAGCAAGAACTTCTGTATACTAAAATATCCAATCTCACAAATCTATTTGCTAAGTCCTGAACGTCCATAGACAAAGGCCTCTCCACAGCTGGAATAAATGCCAAATTCCCCATGCTCAAATCAAATCTTTTTGTTTAAATAAATACTAAAGACTCTGATGATCAGTGTAAACCTCATATGACACACTATACAAGTAGTGCCTCCAAATCTTGAGCGCATGTACTATAGCTGCCAACTACAAATCATGCACTGGATAGTTCTTCTCATGGGGCTTAAACTAGCGTAACACATATGCAGTCACTCTACCGTCCTGCATCAACATGCACCCTACACGCGAAGAATCACAATAGATAGTATACATCCATGATCCAAGGGTAATACCAAAATTGGAACTATGGTCAAAGCAGTCTTGAGCTTCTGAAAGCTCTTCTCACACTTATTAGACCATCTTAATAGAGTGCCCTTCTAAGTCAACTTGGTCAATAGAGCTGCAATAGACGATACCCCTTCCATGAAGCAAGGATAGTAACCAGCCAAACCCAAGAAAATCTTGATCTCTAAAGTTGTAGAAGGTTGGGTCCAACCCTGAACTACCTCAATCTTCTTCGGATCAACCTTGATCCTATCAGTAGACACAACGTGGCCCAAGAATGCCACTAAATTTCACCAAAACTCACATTTGGAGAACTTAGCATACAACTTCTTCTCTCTTAGAATCTGAAGCATAATCCTCAAATGCTGCTCATGCTCTCCCTACTACGGGAATATACCAAGATATCATCAATAAACATAATAATATCAGAATCTAGATAAGGTTGGAATACATTGTTTATCAAATGCATGAAAGTTGCTGGGGCATTAGTCAAACCAAAAGATCACCAAAAACTCATAATGTCCATTGTGAGTCCTAAAAGTTATATTAGGGATGTCCGAATCCCTAATCTTCAACAGAAGATAACTTGATCTCAAGTCAATCTTCGAGAAAATCTTGTCACCCGAAAGCGATCAAAAAAATCTCAATGTGAGGCAATGGATATTGTTTCTTGATGGTAACCTTGTTTAATGACCTATAATCAATGCACACTCTCATGGAACCATCCTTCTTCTTCACAAACAACATCGGTGCACCCCAAGGAGAAATACTCGTCCTGATGAATTCCTTATACAACAACTCCTGCAACTTCTCTTTCAACTCTTTTAAATAAGTTGGAGCCATGTGATACGGTGGAATTACGGGTTGAGTGCCCGACACCAAATCAATATCCCTATCGGATGGTATGCCCAGTAGATATGTAAGAAACACATCTGGATACTCTCTTACTACGGGGACCGAAACAACCATACGAGTGGCAACACTAACATCTATAACAAAGGTCACATACGCTAAACATCCCTTCTTAACCATCAATTGAGCCTTCAGAAATGAAATCATCCTACTAGGAGTATGGCCAAATGAACCCTCCATTCCAACCTTGGCAACCCCGGCATAGCCAACGTCACGGCCTTAGCATGACATTCAAGAATAGCATGGTATGGAGATAACCAATTCATACATAAAATCACCTCAAAGCCAACCATATTAAGTAATAAAGATTAAAACTAGTCTCATAACCCTCAGTAGTGACCAGACAAAAACGATATACATGATCACCATAATAGAATCACCAATAGGTGTAGAGGCATGAACATGAATATCAAGAGAACCAGGAGGCATATCCAAATATGATGCAAAGTAGTATGACACATACAAATAAGTAGAACCCGGATCAAATAACACTAAATCATCTCTGTGACATACTTAAACAATACCTATGATTATTGCATCATACGCAACCACTCTGTTCTAACGGGGAAGCATAAGAACGAGCTGGCCTCCACCTTTACGAAAATACCTACCCGCCTAACCTCCACCTCTAGTTGGATACGTTGGTGGCGTAGCAACTTGGGCGGGAAGCAAAGTCTGGTTGCCTTGTTGAGATACACTTATTCGAAGTCTAGGACAATCCCTCCTCGTATTCCTCGAATCACCGCACTCAAAACAAGCTCTCTGCTAATGTCACTACTGGTACTGAGCCTGCCCCAGACGAGTGGAAATAACCATTATAAGAACCACATGCGAGAGGTGCACTGAATGATGAAAGCTTTCGACGAGTACCCTGAAACACATGGCTAGATGGAGCACCAAGTGAAGCCTAAAGTGCTGACTGAGTTGGTCTACTGAAATAGCCTCTACCATGATGATCATTTCCCCCAAGAGTAGGCACCACTAAATTCTCCAGTACCACAAGGATTCTTGGACTATTTATCCTCCCTCTCCTACCTGAGAATGTGCTCCAACCTCCTAGCAGTATCTATATCCTGTAAAGGTAGTCTCGGTCTCCACCTCTCATGCCATCCTAAATCTAAGATTGTAGTTGAAACCCTCAACAAATCTATGTACCCTCTCCTTCTCAATAATAATCAGAAAAGTTGCATAAGCATGATAACTTTATGAACCTCATCTCATACTGGGTAAAAGTCATACCCTCCTGCTGTAAGTGCTCAAAATGGATGCACAACTCATATCGCCTGATTAGTGGAATGAATTTCTCTAAGAAGAGAGTCAAAAACTGAGCCCACGTGAGACGAAGTGACCTTATTAGTCTTCCCTGCTCATATGTCCACCACCACTTCTTGGCTTCTCTTCTCAACTGAAATATGGGGAAATCAACTCCATTGGAACAAGTCCCAAATTGCGTAGAATCTCATAAAACCTGTCCAAGAAATCTTGAGCATCAATTGCGGGATCACCAGTATAACATGGAAGATCTAACTTCTAGAACTTATACATCCTCTTCTGCTCCTCAACAGTAATAGAAGGTCTAATCTCGAGCCTGACTATAGCAACAGGATGAATCATCCCAACTGGTGGAATAACCGAAACTCGTGGAGTCTGAAACATAGTAGTGGCTTGCTCTAGAGTGTGAATAGTTGGGGTATGTGCTCCCCCTCTGGTCTGAGAAGTAGATGGAATCATCCGAAATATATCGTTTTGTGCCAAGCCATCGAAGCAACTCAAGATCCAAACCATAGTGTCCTGAAGCAATAGGGTTGTAATAAAACTCTCAGGAACTTGAGTCGGACCCGATGGAACATCATGAACTGGAGCATGATCCTCAACTAGAGCTGCAGGTGGCTCCTAATAAATTGATCTAGCACGAACATTAGGAACTTCAGGTGCGGCTGTACGTGCTCTGGCCCGAACCCTACCCCTGCCCCGACCTCTACCTCTCCCAACTCTGGCCCGAGGTACTGGCGCCTGCTCAGATACTCCGTAAGAACGTGTTTCACTCTTTGTGAGAGAATATAAGAGCAAAGATTCAAACATTAGGATGAAATAAAGTCGCACGATAGTGATAAGAAGAAAATAAATTTTACTAATTGTCCCATAACCTCTGATAAGTACAGACGTTTCTGTACTAATTCTCAAGACTATACTAGACATGCTCATGAGTCGAAGAACCTAGAGCTATGTTACCAACTTTGTTACGACCTAGAATCCTACCAAAGGTCATGATGGCACCTAACCTCCAAGACCAGGTAAGCCAACATGCAATATAGATCTAATCAATTGAAACAAGATATAACATAATTGAAACAACATAAATAACATTATGTAACTTCAACAACCGAAAATATATAGATACTACAACATCAATTCCCCAAAACCTGGTAGTATGGAGTCATGAGATCTAAAGTTGAATACAAGAAAATCTCTAAATAATACAATACTATTTGAATGTATAGATAACAGTATGAAAGATAGGGGAAGGGAACCCAAAGGGTCTGCGGGCGATCATGCAGCAGTACCTTGAATCCTCTATGTCAGCTACAAGACTCACTCCTAAAGTCTGTTATTGCCAATGCTCGAATATGCACAAAATTTGAAAGGTGTAGTATGAGTTCGAGATAACGTGTACTCGATAAGAATCAAGACTAACCTCGGTGAACTAGTGACGAGGTTCAAGTCATGTGATACTCACTGATCAAATAAATCTTGTGCAGTTATAATAATTCGCGGCGAGAATATAACAAAATATGCAAACCATCAAATATACTATCAAGAGATATTAACTCAACATGGATAATTCAATATTTACTAACAAGTCATCAAAATATAATATAGGCATTGAGTAGCATGTTAGAATTCAACACAGAAGCATATATCATGCATAAAAAGGCATAATGGATTCACCTGCATGGTCAAAGTTTCCATATTTATGCTCATAACTCACCATCATTGGATTCTATATCAGAATCAACCAACATTCTTCATTTTACCACAAACCGTCTGTATTCTATCAAGAGAGAAACATAAGAGTGCGACCCTATGGGATGGATACAAATCCACACATTGCATAGTATAATACTTATGCAAAAACAGTAACAATATCATCATAACTACATGGAAAGGACCTCATGCCAGAACAATAACAATACCACAATAACTACATAGAAAAGACCTCATGCCATTTAAAAATTGATCCGCTCAATATGTTCCATAATCATAACAATTTGAAATATTATTTCATCATAAAATAGACATATTCTCACATTTAACCAATAAGGTACACACTGACATAATAATAATAAGGTACGGATGAGTGTGTGATATGTGAAATACGACTACGGATAAATCAAGTATATCCACAATTTCACAAATAGCCCATCTTGGACAATTAAGAGATATTAATCCCGAACATGATCTCTAGCATAAAAGGATAAGCCCATGTAATCACACAAATGATTATACTTGAATCATGGAAAGCACACAATTCTAACAAATCATGATAAAAGCCTAAAGTCTAATCTGATCATGAATCATACATGGGTGTTAAATATTTATGTTGATTCTTGAAATAATACCATAAACGAGTAGAAATCAAATACCCCTTAGTCTTGTATGAAAATCGGCTTGCAAAATCGCCCATCTCAAAGTATAGGGTACAAAATATGAGAGAATGGCTAAAATCCCGAAATCAAAACTTAAAATAGTCTGCCCAGGGATACTCTTCGCGGACGCGGTCCATGTCTCGTGTTCGTGAAGCACAAATGCTTCTGCCAGAAATTCCTCTTTCGCGACCATGGAATGATCTTTGCGATTGGGATGCATTTCCAGCCAAACCTCCGTGAACGTGACACTGACCTTGCAAACGCGATGCCTTACCTGGCTAGCCTTCCCCATCGTGACCCTGCCTTCGCGACTCTCAATTCCCAGATCCTTCTTCACGAATGCGGCTTCCCGATCACGAACACGAAGAGCAACTTTTCTCCAGCTCTAAATAACACTCTGTGATCATGAAGCACACCAGATATCAGCAAAATCAGCCAACTTCAACATGCTCTGGATGGTCCGAAACTCACCTGAGTCACTCGGGACCCCCTCCAGTCATACCAACAAGTCCATAAATACTATCCAAACCTATTCAAAGCTTCCAAATATATACGAGATCATCACATTTACGCATCAAAGATCAAGCCACAAGTTGAACTTCTCTTAAGTTCAATAACTTCTAAACTTCCAACCAAGCGTCTAATTCATACTTAAACGCTTAGGATCACAACCAAACTTCACACTGAAGTTCTATGCAACAAAAATGACCTATTCCAAATTACGGAATAATATCAAAGTCAACTATCGGTCAAACTTAAGAACTTTTTAATTATGCAATTATCAATTTTCGGCAAATAGAGTCATAATATTCTAGGAACCTCCAAACCCTAATTAGAATATACGCCTAAGTTCAAAATCACCATAAAAATATATTAGAACCATCAAATCACCAATCCGAGGTTGTTTACACAAAAGACAAACTTTGGTCAACTCTTCCAACTTAAGGCTCCTAAAATGAACCTAAGTGTTTTGAATTACTCACGAACCCCATGAAAACCAAACCCCCCATCCCCGCAAGCCACAAAACATCAAATACACATATGTAAAGCATCAAATTGGGGAACGGGATTCAAATACTCAAAATAATCGATCGGGTCATTACATATGCTCTGCTTGTTTCATGTACTATCCGCTTAGCTATAATAGATTGTGAGACTACTCGATTATTCACATGTTAATGATCATGTTTAGGCCTTGTTGCGAGTTATAGGCGATATGGATTTGATACGTTGGTTTTCTATTGTACCTTAGTCATAATTATCTTTCTGTGGGATATTATGTTTATCCACCTTCCCGTATCTATATCTATTCACTTTGTCATGCTTGTTGTCGATATACATATGCTTAGTGTGAATGGATCGGGTTGCACGCTACAATATGGCTAATGGATCAGGTTGCATGCGGCAACGATATTTTTATAGGAATGGGTTGTTTGCTTCAACGGTAATATGATTGGACCGAGTTGCTCGCCGTAACGTATATGATTTCTTGTACTTATTTCTTACATATTTCATCTCTCTTTATGGGATTTGACTTATAAGGTTATGCTTACATTGTTATATATGTGGAACTTGTTTATTGGTTCTATCATTTGACTTATTTAATTATTATTTGTCTCTTCTGTTGTTCTTATTTCTGTTTATTGTTTGTACAAGTTTATTAAGTGATTGTCATGTCTTAGCCTCATCACTACATAGTTGTTGACATTTGGAGACTCAAGGTAGAGATGCATTGCCATTTGTAGACCCTTGAAGTCACCTTCCTTATCTGTATTACTGTTACTTCATTCAGACAGTGTTGTATTTGTTTCAACCATATGTATTTAGTACTCATTAGAGCTCATGTACTTAGTGAGACCAACTCTAAGGTTATATGATTGTTCCGTACTTCTAGTTCAGTTTTAGATTTATTATCTATGACAACTCTTCCAATCTTAATCCTCAACTTAGGAACTAAGTGTTCCATATCACTCCCGAGCCTCTTGGTAACTTAACTTGAAGAAGTGGGTATTTAAGTTTGAATATAAAAAGTGAGTTTAAATCAAGAGAATGGTGCTGAAAAAATTTAAAAACATTGACATGGATGAAGACTGTTATATAAGCTTCTAGTTTCGGATATACACGTCTGGAACATTCAGATATTAGCAATTAAAATTTCAAATATACAAATTTGAAGTTGGGAACTACCAAGCTAAAACTTCTTACATTTATCTAAAGTTCGAATTTCTGAAAACTTCGGACATGTATGTCTGAAGTTTTTCAAAATTTATTTTGAAGTTAATTTTGTAGCGACTAAACTTATTTTTTTTTATCTGACTGTTTCTTTAAATAGGAATAAGGGTATCTAACGGGACGGGTCGGGACTAGACGGTTCATCCCAGTCCCAACCCGGCTCGTCATAATTAACTAGGATGGGGTTTAGGGAAAAGAAAAATGGAATGGGATGGACTACTATTTGGTCCGGCCTGGATAAGGCCTGGTCCTGACTCGTACCGGCCCGACAACCCGCCAATTTTTAAGAAAAATAATAGCCATTGGCAACGGCCAAAAATGATGATTTTTGGCCCCTACAACCCCACCCCTACCCATCCCACCCCCCAAAAAAAACACTCGTTATCCCCCCAAACTTTTAACTTAAACCCCAAATTTATTAAATTATACGTTGGCCATAATTTTAGCTATATACTCTCCATACAAGTTCTATCATTCTTTCCCTAATCGATAATATTTTCTCTCTATTTTCCCATAATCATATGCATTTCATGTATTTGGACAATTTTTTGGAGCAAGTTTCAAGCTTCAAATTAGTTCGCCAATTATTTGGAGTAATTATTAGGGCAATTTCTTCATGTTTTAATATTTAATCACTATACTCTCGTTCCATCTCTTAATTTTTGTATTTAATTTTTGCGTACAATTATACTGTTTAATTTTCCTATTTAAACTACGACTCCTGAAAAGATAGCAGGTGTAACCAACTCATTTAAAAAATATAGTAAAAATACTAGTCCTGGTTCTAGTAGTAATCCTAATCCTCTTTCTAAAGTTAGAAACAAACAGAGGATATGACTCGTATTGATGAAACTTCCTTTAGCCAACTCCCCAAATTTTATAATATCAATTCGGAAGATCCACTAGATCATAAAAATTTACAAAGACAATTTGACAATAATTCTAATTTTAATAAGGAAGAAGAAAATGAAGAAGAAACACCACTAATCCAGTATCAGAAGCTCCAACTCAGGCTCAATCTCGGTCTGGAGCACGTCAGAGAACATCACTTGTATAAAATATTTTTGATTTCGATAAAGAAGCTTTAGTTGCTACTTGTCAAAAATGTAAAACACCATTTGTACATGGTACGGATAGAAAATCAGGTGGGGCAGGGGGGTTTAAGCAGACACTTGAATGCTAAACACAATGCTTTATAGGTAAAAGCTCAAATAGATGCCGAAAAGATGTCGGATCCCAGTAATGGTTCTGGAGCCTCAACTAAATTTGGCACGGGTTCTAATTATGTCCAACAACAATTTAACACTACTACTGCTGGTATATTACGTCCCTATAACAAAGATAGAGATCGCGAAAATTTAGCAAAGATGATTGTTGTCAGTGGCTTACCTTTTACTCTTCCTTCTCATTCTACTTTTCAATTTTTTCTAGAACCATCATTAAAAATAATATTTTTAAATTTCAAAATGTATATACTATACCACTTAGATTGTTAAGTGTATCACTTCTGATATAGGTCGTAATCCTAATGGCAATGATTATTTAATTGTTATATGTCATTGTTTTGATCATAACTAAAACATGCAAAAATGTCTTATTAATTATAATGTTGATTCAAAACACATTAGAGCATCTATTGCATTTATCGTTCTAGAAATTCTTCAAATTTTGTGGTCTTATTGACAGGGTTTTAACTATTAGTTTAGATAATGCTTCTGCTAATATCAATGCAGCAAATAATTTAAAAGCTAGAATTTACCCATTTAACGACTCAATTTTTCATGTTAGATGTACTTGCCATATTCTTAACTTGGTTATAAAAGATGGTATTGATTTATTTTTTGATTCTTGTGCTAAATGTAATATGTTCGTGTATATAATGTTTGTGGTAATAAGGTGAGTAGAATTCGTGAATTTAAAGATCGATGAGCATATATTAAACTTCCATCTAGAAAAAATATTTGTATTAGGTGGAATTCTACTTACAAAATGCTAAAAGTTGCTTATGTTTATCGCTTGCCTATACAAATTGTTTTAATGCACATAATGCTAACCATGCCGATCAAATTGTTGAGTCTAATTGGGATGAAATCCACGAGCTTACTAAACTTTTAAAAACTATTTATTATGCTAAAAAATAATTTTTTGGTATCTATTACCCAGTGTTACACAACTATTTTATGGTATATTTGTAGAATTTCTATTGTATTTGCTAAGTATACAAAAATAATAACTATGTACCAACCGTCAAAGAAATAATTTCAAAATTTTAAAAGTATTTTTTCTATTCCCCAAGTTTATTTAATTTCTATTATATATAATACATTTTTAAAATTAAGAGGTGCAAAGGGACTTGTTCGTAAAATTTATGAGAATTTAAAATTTTTAAAAAATGAAAAGCCAATGTCGAAGATTGCCAAGCTAGCTTATATTTTCAAACCAAACTAATATTTGATAAGTATAAAAATATGACAACTTCAGATAGGGTACATGCTCCTACAACTTCTAAGGCTGGAGTGAAAGATGAAGTGTGGGAAGGTATGAAGGAGTTGATAGGTCTTGATTGTTCTATTGAAAATGAACTTGATGCTTATCTTAATCAGGGATTAGAACCTATTAAAGATGATGAAGGAAAGGAGCAGCTTTTAGCATGGTGGAAGGGGCATGGCAAGACATTTCCAATGCTTTCAAAAATGGCTCGAGATGTACGGACTATTCAACCATCACCAGTAGCTTAGGGGAGTGCTTTTAGCAGGGCAAGATTTCATATTGGATACTAAAAACATTCATTAGCGGAGGACAACCCAGAGATTTCCATCTTATTCAGATATTGGGTTCATGCAGAAAGAAGAAATCTTGATTTAGAAAAAATAAGCACTAAGGAAGAATAATAATACAATGAGATACTTAGTACTGGGAGTGATGATGACATGGAACTCATGGAATATCAAGTGATATTGTCACGACCCGAAATTTCCACCTTCGGGACCGTGATGGATCCTAACATTTCACTTACTAGGCAAGCCAACACTAGAGAACCGTTAAGCCAATTCTTATTCAATTTCAATAAATAAAGTCAATTAAGCCAAAATAAAATAAAATCGAGTGTGGAGTAATATAAATAAAATCGGATCTAGAGTCACAACTCACGAGCTTCTAGGGTTTTCTACAAACAGAGTCTGAAAGAAATACAACTGTTTTGAATGAAAAGAAATAGTAAAATAAGGGAAAAAAGAAGGGGACTTCAAGGTATGTTGAAGCCAGCAGATCTATCTCGAGTCTCCAACGAGCAAATCCAAGCTGCTACGCCTCACGATTAGCTGGAACCAATGCCAAAATCTGTACAAGAAGTGCAGAGTGTAGTATAAGTACAACCGACCCCATGTACTCTGTAGGTGTCGAGCCTAACCTCGACGAAGTAGTGACGGGGCTAAGGCAGGTCACTCACACTACAACTTGTACGCAGTACATAATAAAGACATAAAAGGATATACAAAATGAAATGAAGTAGTCAATTAAAAATAATAGCTACAACCTCAAGAAATAAGCCAGTGACGTTCATAATTACCAATCCTTAGAGTTCAAATAAAAATACCGTAAACCCAACACAACTCAAGGGAATAGAAACACATAGGTTGTTGCGGCGCGCAACCCGATCCCACCATACATCACATAATCCTCCCTTATTTCATTGTAACAACATTAACAACAATAAATAATATATATATACATATATATATATATATGTTGCAGCGTGCAACCCGATCCCACCATATAACAATATCAGTGTCATAATTCACCCTTATTTCACCGTAAGAGTCCACTCTTATTCCACCTGTTGTGACGTGCAACCCGATCCCACCGTACAATATAAATCCACCCTTATTCTGCCATATCAATCCACCCATATTTCACTTGTTGCGGCGTACAACCTGTTCCCACCATATCAGTACCAAATACTCAACTTGCAAAGTCAAATTAACAATTCAAACCACGAAAACCTTTACGATCAATAAATACCAAACTAAACCAAAAAGGAAACCTTGTGCAACATAGGAATCTACATAAGTAATACTACATAGCGAGACCAGTCCAGTAATTGACAATTAGAAGGTGCAAGTAAGTCAGTTTAAGTAAATAGAAGGGAATCATGAAACTATGAAAAGATCTAACATCATTAACAGGAGAAGATATTGGTTAACAGGTAGCAAGTAAACATGGAAAGCATTTAGGACACAAAATTTAAGGCAGGGAAGGAGATAATTAAAGAACATCGAAAAATCAGGGGAAAACAAGAAATTCGACGGCATATAAGCACTCATCACCTCGCATATACGACGCTCACATAAAATTCACATAGCACATAGTCTGAGGGTTCCTAATTCCCTCAAGTCAATGTTAGACTCAACGCTTACCTCGCTCCAAAGATCACCCAATGCTCAACCACAACTTTGCCTTTCAAACAAGCCTCCGAACCAACAATTTGTAGCAAATTACCAACCAAAAGATTCAAATTAAGCCTTAGGAACTACCCACGATTGCAAAGGATTCAATTTAGGTCATTATTGAAAAAGTCAACTCCCGAGCCTGCTTGGTCCAATCACCAAAATAACACCTAGAACTACGAATTGAGCATCAGATCAAAGGGAATTTTCAAGGAAAATCATGAACTTCTATTTCAACAACCGGACGTCCAGAATCACGTCAAACCAACTCTGTTTCTCACCAAATTTGACAGACAAGTCATAAATATTTTATTGGACCTATACCGGGTTCCGGAACCAAAATACGGACCCGATATCATTAAAGTTAAACTTTGGTCAAACTTTTAAAGTCATTAAGCTTTTAAACTTTCAAATTTCAACAAAGTGTAATAACTCGGGCTAGGGACTTCCGAATTCGATTCCGGGCATAAGCCCAAGTCCCAAATTACGATACAGACCCACCAGACCATCAAAACACGAATTCGGGTAAGTTTTTCCAAAATGTTGATCGAAGTCAACTCAAATAGATTTTAAGGGAAACTTTATTTTTTCTCATTTTTTCACATAAAATCCTTCCGGAAAAATGCCCTTGGCTGTGCACATAAATCGAGGAGGGCTAATATGAGTTATTTAAGGCTTCAAAGTGCATAATTAGGTTCTAAACATAAGATGACCTATCGGGTCATCACATTCTCCACCTCTAAAACAGGTGTTCGTCCTCGAACGGTCATAGAAAAGTACCTGAGCTAGTGAAAACGTGTGGATATCTACTCCGCATGTCTGACTCGGACTCCCAAGTATTTGCCTCGACGGGCTGACCTCTCAATTGCACTCAAACTGAAGGATAACTCTTCGACCTCAACTGACAAAACCTGTCGGGCTAGAATAGCCACCGACTCCTCCTCATAAATCAAATCCTTGTCCAACTGGACAAAGCTGAAATCTAACACATGGGATGAATCACCCTGTGTTTTCCGGAGCATGGATACATGGAACACCGGATGAACAACTGATAAACTAGGTGGCAATGCGAGCATGTAAGCCACCTCACCCACTCTCTCCGGAATCTCAAAGGGTTTGATGTACCTAGGGCTCAACTTGCCCTTCTTTCTGAACCTCATCACACCCTTCATGGGTGAAACTCGAAGCAATACTCTCTCTCTGACCAAGAATGCAACATCACGAACTCTACGGTCGGCATAACTTTTCTGCCTGGACTGAGCTATGTGAAGTTGTTCCTAAATAATCTTAACCTTATCCAAGGCATCTTATACCAAATCTGTACCTAGCAATCGAGCCTCCCCCGGCTTGAACCATCTAACTGGCGATCGGCACCGCCTCCCCTATAATGCCTCATAGGGATCCATCTGAATGCTCGACTGGTAGATGTTGTTGTAGGAAAAATCTGCAAGTGGGAAGAACTGATCCCACAAGCCTCCGAAGTCTATAACACATGCACAGAGCATATCCTCCAATATCTTAATAGTGCGCTCGAACTGTCCATCCATATGAGGATGAAATGTTGTGCTTAACTCAACATGCGTGCCCAACTCATGTTGTACTACTCTCCAAATGTGCGAGGTGAATTGCGTATCTCGATCATAAATGATAGACACGGGCACACCATGAAGACAAAGGATCTCGTGGATGTAGATATCAGCTAACCACTCTGAAGAATAGGTAACTGCCACAAGAATGAGATGAGATGACTTGGTCAGCCTGTCCACACTAACCCATACCACGTCGAACTTCCTCTGAGTCCATGGGAGTCCAACAATGAAATCCATAGTGATACGCTCCCACTTCCACTCAGGAATCTCTAACTTCTAAAGCAAACTACAAGGTCTCTGATGCTCATACTTTACTTGTTGACAATTTAGACACCGAGATACATAAGCAACTATATCCTTCTTCATCCTCCTCCACCAATATTATTGTCGCAAGTCCTGATACCTCTTGGCAGCACCCGAATGAATAGAATACCGAGAACCGTGGGCCTCCTCAAGAATCAACTCACGAAGTCCATCTACCTTGGGCACACAAATACGACCCTGCATCCTCAAAACTCCATCATCTCCAACAGTAACCTGCTTGGCACCACTATGTCACACTATGTCTCTAAGGACATGTAGTCCTGAATTTCGAATTCCAAGTTCAAAAGTTAAGGACATGTAGTCCTGAACTTAGAGTTACAAGTTCAAAAGTTAAGGACAGGTAGTCCTAAACTTAGACTTACAAGCTCATAAATTAAGGACAGCTGGTCCTAAACTTACAGTAACAACCTCATAAGTTAAGGATACTGGTCCTGAACTTTATGAACAGAAGGATATTTTCATTCAGGCGGGTAAAAATTTATTAAATCAGTGACTAAAGACTACAAACATTTTAAATAATGACTTAAAAGTAAATACATGTATTATTACTAGCTAAGGATGCACTTCCCCATTTTTGTGGCGGGAGCCTAAAAAGCCCAAAGTGTTTGTTTTATGTTGCCTGTGTGCCCTATTTTAACCAATAACGACATCGTATTGGTCTTTCGGTGTACAATCAGTCCAGAGGCTAGATGTTTCTCTTCACGAAGTTCACCGTCGATATATAAATGCAGTGTCTCGTTTCCCCCCTTTCAAAACTCACCATTTTCAACTGATTGAACTCACGACTGTCCTATACACACACATATATATATAGAGAAACAAAAAGGGTCTTAGGGTTCGTACGCGTAGCGCGGGATTTCGATATCTAGAGGAGAAGAAGTTAACAAGATGAGTATATGGAACTATGTGGTTACGGCTCACAAGCCAACGAACGCTACACATTCCTGTGTTGGCAATTTCACCGCTCCTCACGAGCTCAATCTTATCATTGCGTACGTATGCCCTAGCTTTCCTATTTTCCTTTCTTGCCTATTTGCTATAGTTGTTTGTGGATTTTGGCTTGTTTTATTTGTAGAGTACTTTTTTTCTAGTGAATTATACCTACTACTGTGCTCAACTATTGGGGTTTTCTTGGTGGGTCGGCCCATTGTTAATTTGCATTTCTGAGTTCACTATTTTTGGGTTTTACAATCCGTAGTTAGTCGGCTTTGATAATTACATACAGAGTGTTTTCTTTTTTGTATTCTTTTCTTTGTTTATTCATTTTTTTGTGTGAAAATTGGTTACTAATTTGTTAATTCTTTTTCTCAATTTTGGTTTTTATTAGGAAATGTACTCGAATCGAGATTCATTTACTCACTCCCCAAGGTTTACAGGTGAACAAGTTTTCCTTCTTGTTTTTGGCTATCATGTATCTATGTTTTTGAAGCAATTACTCATATTTCGGGTATAATTTATCCAATTCTGACGTCTGTTTTTAATTGGAGCTTAGCAAGTTAGTAATGGAAGGTTAATTCTAGTGTACACTTTTGATTTGGGAAAAGAAAGAAGAAAGAATGACATCAACAATTCTTTTTCAGAATAATGATATAAATAGTTGTTCTATAGAACAGTTGAAAAGAAAATCAGTTGGTACATTGGATGACTTGAACACTTGCAGTATCCTCAGTGTAATATCCCTTGTTTTAATCAGGAAATAAGTAAACTTTGGGTCATTTAAATTTAAGAAAAGGTGAATTGCGATTAGCCTAATTGAATGGTTAAATCCAGAAGAGTATATGCCTTCAAGTTGATACTATTTAATTCTATATTGTTACATCATAATCTATCATACAATTCTGTTGAAAGATTGAGCTTAAATATCTTGAATATTTGCATTTTGGTGCGACAATGTCCAGCGTCATCACACAACCATTCGTCTTATTGAGGCTAAACTTTCAGAGTGTGTGTGTGTATTGTACTTGTTACTGTTTTCGGTACCTCTCCATAGTTCCAAGTTTTGATCGATAATGTTCTCGCTAGTGTTTTCAATTAGTACCACATCACTTGTCGATTGGCCTTGGAATCTCATTTAGCATATTTTCGTTTAGAACATTCTTAGGGTAATCATGTACATGTTCCAGACTTATAGTGTAAACTCGCAGTCATAGGAAATTGTGTATCTCTTTTGTGGTTATCACACTGAGACTCCTTCGAAAATATACTCTATGAAAATTATATATTTGGCTTGGTTTTCCAGCACTAGTGGTCAACTACTAGGCGGACATTTCTTATGACTTACCACTAAGAGTGTCATGTAAAAGATTGCTCTCTATGAAATCCGTGATTGAAAATGTGTAGAAAAAGTTGTGATGATAATAGAAGTATTTGTTTAAAGGAAGCAAGGTGGTATTAATCATGAGCATGTTTAGTATTTCGATATCTTGCATGTCAATGAATGCGTTTGTTAGTGTTTCTGGAAGTCGATTTTGAGAGCAAACTTTTGTGCGATACTAAGGATGAGACAAAATAGTTTCACTTGGCGAATTGGAAAGTGGTCATATTTGCAATACAGTATGAAGGCCTCAATGTGAAGGATTTTAGAGTCTTTAGCAAAGCACACTTATTAAAATGGCTAAGTGGATTTGACAATGAGGTGCAGAGTTTTTGGAGAGTAGTAATTGAATAATAAGGTTTCCAAGAGGATTGGCTTGGGGGGGGGGGGGGGGGGGGGGGTTGGAAGAGTGAACCATCTCGTTACCTTGTTGGTGCCTGAGTATGGAGAAATACTATGGAGGGTTGGAAGAATTTTGTGCAAAATCATGTTTAAAGTGAGATAGAAACATGATCTGTATATGGAAGTGTAGGTATTGTGGAGAAAATACCCTCATCAATGCCTTCTCGTGGTCGTTAGCATATGAAGCCTAGAAGCTATGACAATTGCTCAAGTACTCAGGCTACAAGACTGTGAAATTGTTTGAGATTGAGATTTAAGAAAAACTAGATTCAGTACCTCATGAAATTACTCTACGAGCAAAACATTGTATCGTTAAACCAAGCTGCTTAGAATTTTCCCGCGAAGAAAGTTGAATTTCTAAACGTAGTCTTTCCACCATAGAGTACCAAAAACATGGGCACGTTAGAGCCTTCAGAAAGGTATGTTTTTTTCCCACTTGGCTAGTATCAAAGGGACCCATTCTTACCGTTAAAATTTGGTTTAACATGTACAATTACTGGAAGAAAATGTTGACTACATCGGTTACTCAATTACGGTAGAAATATTGGATCAGTTTGGATTAAGTGAGTAATGCTAGCTACATGCAAGGATATGATGTTCAACTAGGCTTTAGAAGAAAAAAAGATGATTAGAGGATGAATGCAGCCCATCCATCTATCAGTGAATACTTGAGAGAAAGGAAATCTATGTGAGAGCTTTTCAAGATGCAATAAATGATTTTGTATGATTTTTTTCGCCTTATAGTTATTATATTTTTGTGCACTTATGAGGTTTCAATTCTCAATTGTGTTCCATGTGGTGTTCTTTTACCACGTTAACTGATTTCGAATGGTGACCTGTTAGATAAACACCCATCACATTTGCAAGTTTGTCTATTTGACAATGCAAAACCATCTCATTTTTTAAGCTGTTCTCAAGTTTTTGCTTGTTTCTGACGAGTAATTAGTTAATCTGATAGTTTATAACCTCATCTTACTTTATTTTGAATGATTTGAGTCTTTCAGCTTGAGATACGCTTGTTTCATCATAGTGTCCCAACCTTTATTTCCAATTCAAGATCTTGATCATGGTTGATTTTGTTTAGCCGAAAGAATCACATAAACTTGGTATTAGAGCATACTTGATAATCTACTCATGGAATGAAAAAAAGGATGTTGGATTCAAAAGATGAAAGATATTAAAAGAGCCTAAGTGAACTACGGTGGAACCTCTAATGTTGCGGGAGGCAGAAAGATGAAGAATACTTAAGAATGATGAGAAGGTGTAAGAAGTAGTTCCTTTTATGTGACTTCTAGAGACATCTCAAGGAGGCCAAGATAATAATTTGTGATCGAACAAGAAGGTAAGATCATCCGGTTTACAAGAGATTATTTCACACCCTATACTTGTAAAGAAAGGTTTGAAAGGTTTGTTCGGTGATCATCGATGGTGGAAGTTGCATATATGTTGTTGAGACCGTTACTAAACTTAGTTTGCCAACCGAACCTCAAAAACACCTTTATAAGATAATTGCTTCAGAATGTTGATGTTTGTAGATCATCGATACGTAGTTCCTTTTGTTGTTGGAAGACTATACAAGAACTCTGCCCAGTGCACTAAGATTACGCTATGCGCGGGGTCGGGTCCGGGGAAGGGCCAGACCACAAGGGTCTATTATATGCAGTCTTACCCTGCATTTCTGCAAAATGTCGTTTTCACGGTCCGAACGCGTGACCTCCTGGTCACATGGCAACACTTTAGAAAAATGAATATATAAGAACTCTATTTGGTGTGATGTTATGCATATGGATGTTTGTCATCTATTGTTGCCAAACCGCAGAAGTATGATACGTGTGCTCATCATGGTGGGTACCTTAACACTTTCTCCCTTTGTTTCAATTTATATGAGGTAATTTGGCTCATCACGCAGTTTAAGAGGGTAAAAACTTTTAGAACTTGTAGTCCTTAAAGAAGCTTAATGGGTAAAAGCTTTGTGGTGCCGTGACATTTGTATGGTTGTAGAAGTTTCTCCTTAAGGGTAAAGTGGGTAAAATAAAAAGTTTAAAGTTAAATTGATTTCAAACGTAGAAATGTATTTTTCTTTTGGAACGGACTAATAAAGAAAGTATGTCATATAAATTAGAATGGAGGGAGTATTTATTTACGAAAAATATTAGTTTTGACATCATTGCATGCAGAAGAACTTACTAATTTTGAGCCAATTTATGGATGATTTCTTAATGACCAAATCGCAAATAATTGGTCCTATCAACAAAAAAACCTTGGAACATTGACGTGGCTATGGAAATGCAAAAAAAGGAGCATGTGTTAAATCCACAAGTTGAGAAGTTACCTAAGGTTTGACGTTGTGATTTTCTAAGTGGGTGCACAGGAGCATCCACCCATGCATGAGATTCTACATAATATTGATTGATTCTCGACTGCATTTTTGCAAGGTAGCAAGCTACGTAATTCCGAATGTCAATGAAGAGTTGCAAGGACAAGAGGTTGAGTTTCCTTGAGAGGAGCCAACATGGGAGAGTTTGAGCCTCTATTTTGTTTCAAACTATTTAGTGTCTTAGAAGGATGGATCTTGGCAAGAATGTGTGGACAAGAGAACTCTGTACAATATTACAATCAGTGGCTACAATATGTTTTAAATATGTGACTACAAATATTGTTGTTGATCTATTCTCAAGAAGATTTTCCTTGATCCATGCTTAATTTAAAGGTTTTTCATGTATGCTCCTCGGGTTACAATTGAACATGGAGATGATTAAGCTTCATAAAGTTCCAATAGAGATAACTTTAGATTGGCTTGAAGTTTGATAGTCACTTTAGGAGGATTCCTCGGAGAAAATTAGTTACAACTATAAATATAAAAGTGAGTTGTAGTTGGGCCACATGCTAAAATTACTTTCATCATGAAGAAGCTCTATAAGAAGTTAGAGAAATGCAACTTTGAGCCCGGTGAATTGGGTGTCTTCAATCATGAGTGTCGCTAATCTTGTGCCGTTTGTGGAGCTTATATACTCGAGGATGAGTTTTATGAATTTTGGTCTAGGTCAAGTTTATAACCCAAGTTCAAACATGTGGACTTACTTTCAAGGAGCCCACGAGACCCAAGAAGCTCAAGTTTGTATATTCTTTCTGAGAATATAACATCTTGTTTCCTTCCAAAAATAGATCTTCTAGTTTCTTGTTTCCTTAATAAGTTGGTTTGTTGTTTTCCTGGAAGGGATTTCTTGTTTCCTTTTCTTGGTAGGTATTTACTTTAATTATATTTTTCCCGTAGAACAAAGATTTTACTTTCATTTTAGAACAGGAATTGTGATCGTCAAACAAGAGAACTTAGACCTATATAAATGGTTCTCATGCCATGTATATTCATAGTTCATATATTTTGCTGCAACAACCATTTGCAATTTACTTTATTTCTTCTACTTCTTCTTCTTCTTCTTCTTCTTCTTTATCCTCGCCTTTGTTCCTTGTAAGGTGGTGATAGTTTTATCTTTATTCTCAACTGCATGTGGTGCCTCATTATCATGTTAATTGATTATAAGTGGTGACATTTGGAACTTCTATGTTAAGATTCTTCAAATAATACCCATCCCATTTGTAAATATGCCCATTTTAACATTCAGAACCGGATCACATTTTAAGTCGTTTTGAAGTTGGTATTTTCTTGTTTTGATTAAGTAAATTTGGTAATGCAGAATCTCATTTTTCACCTTGTTATTGAATCACTTGATTATTGAGTTTTACAACTCCAGATATGTTCATGCCTTGATGCTGGTCAGTTGATTCTTTGTTAAAGAATCACATCGATTAATGCAACTATGTTACCATGTTCTGGATTTTATATTAGTTTTTATTGTATCATACTAGGGAACTTGGTATTTAGATAATCTATTTATTTAATCCTTATTTCTAGTAGCCTAAAGTCCGATATAAAGAGCCTTTTGTATCATAAGATCTTTTTCTCTCCTTTTCTCTTTTCGCACTCGTTAGTTCACCAAATGACCGTTTTATATTGCTTTTCTTTTTTCTGGTAAATGTAAGAATTAGTGACTCTTGTTTCTGTCCCAAGCTTTGATTAGATCATATTCTTTGTCTATAAACGTGATGTGTCTTTGGTTCTAGAATATTGCAAAATATGAGTTCAGTTTAGTGTATTTGTCTGCAGCCTATGTTAGATGTGCCAATATATGGGAGAATCGCGACACTCGAGCTTTTTCGTCCCCACGTGAGTTGACATCTTTTTATTGTGTAGCTCATTTTTATCCTTCAAAATATATTGGACACAAGGAAAAAGTTTCTTTTAGCCATATGTCAGTTTTCTGTGTAACCTGGCAGGGTGAAACACAAGATCTTCTCTTCATTGCGACGGAGCGATATAAATTCTGTGTCCTTCAATGGGATGCTGAGGCATCTGAAGTTATCACAAGGTTGGTCTGCAAAACTGTGTTTCTTCCTGGTGGGTTAAAATGCCTAATTTAAATATATAAAAGTTTTTTCATAAAAACAAAATCTGACAATCCATTGCAGTTAGATTTCCAGCTCCCCATTGAAAGCATGTGTATATAGAACTATATCCTCCTACTTATCAAAAGAAAAGAAAAAGAATATGCCCTCTTGACATACATGAATCATGGTGCAGTGTACTTCATCTTTAAGACCATTTTATAGAAGCCTTGACAGTTTGTTTGGTCTCTGTGGCAACTCCTTCAAAAGTTAGCCAAGAAAATGTCATTGTTTATTTGCAAAACATTCTTGCTACTTAATACCAGGAGCTGGTCTAGCTTTTATATGCCTTATGGTTTTCCTTGTTGCTGAAGGTTTTCTTTTATTTAATTTATTTCATTACTCGCAGCAGTATGTTTATCTAATTTTTATTTCAAATAATATGTCTCTACCTTCACAAGGTAGGGGTAAGGTCTGCGTACACACTACCCTTCCCAAACCCCACCTGTGAGAATACACTGGGTGTGTTGTTGTACTCGTAGCGATGCGCTCCATATCTTTTCTAGTGAGTGGATATATTTTGTTTCTCAAATTCAAAGACTTCCCTCTTTTGGTGTTCTTTTTGTAGAGCAATGGGAGATGTCTCGGATCGAATAGGCCGTCCCACAGATAACGGTCAGGTATTATATTTCGAAATGCCCTTAAATATTATTATAATTTAGAGGAGCAAACTGGCATTGTATATCTTTTGATTTCTCATTTGGTCAGTGAGTCAATACCCTATTTTATATTTGCCGTTTACCGTATTTCTTTCTTTTGGTAGATTGGTATAATCGACCCAGACTGCAGGTTGATCGGGTTGCATCTTTATGATGGACTATTTAAGGTATTGTCATTGCAAGACGTGTAATGTTTGCTGGATTAGCTTCTCTGGTGGTATCTTTATGTTTACAAAAGATTCACTTGGACTTCACTGTCAACAGGTTATTCCATTTGATAACAAAGGCCAACTGAAGGAAGCCTTTAACATCAGGTATACAAGATTGTGAAGCTAACTTATCTACAATTTTCTCCTTAAATTAAGTAATGTCCTCTACTTTTGCTAAATATTCTCTAGCCCTTGAAGCAGTTTACTTTTTTTGAGCCGGACCATTTTACCTACTCATATCCACCTGCCTAATTGCTAAATGCTCCTTTCTGTCATTAAATTATAATGGATGAGGCCTGTGGGATTGATATGAGGGTGCACGGATGCTGTATCTGTAGGAGCAAACAAAGAAAAAGAAGAATAGTGACATCATTCTTAAGATCAACAATCCAAGTAAGGACCACACTCAAGGGTGTGGCCAAGCTGTCAGTGAGTGGTAAGCCATAGGAGACGAGGATTCAAATTCTAGAAGAGACAAAAAATAGGTGATATCTTCCTATCTGCCTTAGCCTTGTTCGGCAGGGTTATCGTGTCGTAGCCTGATACTTGCGCTGGTGGGAGCTAGCAAGTACCTTAGTTATAAAAAAGATCCAGGTCATGACTTCAGGAAGTGAACTTGTAGAAACCAATTGCTTGTTATCCTTTTTGTTAAATTCTTTTTAATATATAGGGGGAGGGGAAAGGAAAGGGAAATTGTTTGTTGTCCTTTAGCAGATCAATTCATAGCAATCTTCCTTCCTGTATGTGATGGCATTCCAAAATTCATTTGTTTCACCTTTTTTTGTTTGTTTCCTGTAACCTTATTTAAATTGAAGCTGTAGATGTAAAGTTTCAAGGATTTTGTGGACTGCTGCTTTCATTTTTGAATATTTATTGTTGCACTTTGAGTTCTATTTCTTTAAGTTTTCCTAACTAAGAAGCTGAAGTTCTTTCTCTATTGTATCATTTCCTGTGGTTGGTCTTGGCAAAGCTGTAAATACACCTGGCGTGACCTCATTTAGTGTATCCCTACCAACATGTCTTTTGGTAGTGATCATTTATCTGAATTATGCTCCTAAGAATTGTATCATACACTTAATGTAGGAGGCTTGCTGAATAGTAGGTCTGACCGTTTCACCAGGGATCTCAAGTTGTTACTCATGGGAGCTATTCTTTTTTTGACTGATAGTTCATTATTTTGTGGTTTTTCCAGGCTTGAGGAGCTTCAAGTTTTGGATATTAAATTCTTGTATGGTTGCCCAAAGCCTACAATTGTTGTTCTATATCAGGTCTGTGATTTTAAAAATGATGTAGAGCCATTATGCTAATTTACCATTTTCATCTGTAATTATGGTAAAAAAATGTGTTCATTTCATCGTGGGAATTTGATTGGCCCCTTAAGTCATGGATTTGTTGTTAGCACTTGGTTATAGAATGACGCCGTGCACTTTCTTTTTTAAAAACCAAGTTATGGAGGGGGAGGGAGTTTGAACCACCAAATTTGCACAACTGCCATGGTGCTGTCTTCTTTCTGTGTTTAAATTACTTCATTCTGATGATTGTCCTGGACCTTTACGTTTGATTGACAGGATAACAAGGATGCCCGACATGTCAAAACATATGAGGTTTCGTTGAAGGATAAAGATTTTATTGAAGGGCCATGGGCTCAGAATAATCTCGATAATGGAGCTTCTTTGCTAATACCAGTACCTCCACCACTTTGTGGTGTACTGATTATTGGAGAAGAAACCATAGTTTACTGTAGCGCTTCAGCTTTTAAGGCTATCCCAATTAGACCTGTAAGCATATGTATAACTTACTAATTTTCTTTGTTTTGTGTACAACCACCCCCAGCCTTTTGGACCGAATAAGCCCTTTAAAAGGTTTTACCTAATTGTTATCACAGAAGCTGTTAATTAAAATATATGAATGAGATATTGTTTCACCAATGCTTTATTTATCCTTTCAAGTCTATCACAAGAGCATATGGGCGGGTTGATGCTGATGGTTCTCGATATTTGCTTGGGGATCATAATGGGCTTCTTCACCTACTTGTAATCACTCATGAAAAGGAAAAGTGAGTCAGCATTTTTTGGACTCTGTCTTTTATTCTTTTGCTGAATTGCTGGGACCAAAATGCTGTCTTGTACCTTTGCCTAGTTGCTGGAAATAAAATTTTAACGCAGATTTGATCTTACTTCCCAGAGTTACCGGACTCAAAATTGAGCTACTGGGAGAAACTTCTATTGCATCAACCATATCATACCTAGACAATGCTTTTGTCTTCATTGGGTCAAGCTATGGAGATTCACAGGTACTTTAAACTGTTGAATTAAAGTTTAAACTAATGTGAAATTTTATACCTACGTGCCATTGCTTGTTTCATCTTGTGGATTGAAAAGGAATATGTGCCTTTTGCTATGCACGTTTTATCTGAATTGCATTATAATTTGTGCTTAGTGAGATAGGTATCATTATACAACTACTAAGCCTCAATCCCGAGCTAGTTGGAGTTGGCTACCTAAATCATCACTGTCCAATTTGCTCCATTTATACGCCTCGCGTTCCAATGTTAAATGAATTAGGTCCTTTTAACCCTAGAAGCTTTCTACATTTCTACTAGCCTAGAACTCCCCTAACATGATGATAATTGATCCTAGCAAATATTGGACAAATGCGACTGTACCAACAATAAGTCTTAATCCTGACTAGTTGATATCGGGTGTGTTGACATTTTTTTTTCTTCCATTGTGCTCGATCTTTCACTAAGCCTGCATGAATTTTAAAGGTTGCATATATATTTTTTTGAAATATATTCCTTCCACCATGCTTTATTTTCTGCTAAGTTTTGCATGCATGACGGTATACAAGTAATCTGAGGTTAATTATGACCTACTTGACTAGCAATTGGCTTATAGACTTTACTAATAGAATCTACTTTTAAACTGCAATACAAATGTTAAATTCATCTCATTAGATAAAGGGTATTAAAAAATTAACTTGCCATAGGTTTCAAATTGCTTGACTTCAGATGAAGCATTTTACTCACAATTAACCGTTTAGCATTGTAATGTGAAAGTTGTAGTGTTACATTTACTAAACAAAATAGATTTATCTCGACCCGGATGTAGTTTTATGTTTAATTAACACCATAGAGTTGAAGGGGAGGTTCTTTGCTAAGATGTCAGAATAGTTGTAATGAATATTGGTTGATGATTTCATGACTCGATCTGACTTGAGGAATTTTATCTGTTGCTGTATTAGCATTGCAATATTTAATTGAAGTGTTATGAGTCTCAGTTTACTTATATGAGTGCATGTTGGTGCAGTAAGTTGGTTTCTACAGCCCCTTATTGTAAATCTCCGTATAGTAGCTTTTGATTCATTGGAACTTTGAGGTTTTAAATTTCGGTTGCCTATTTCCTTTGGTGCTTCACATTACATGTTTCAGTTTTTGCAGTTCCACTAATATTTTTGAATTGACGTTCAGCTCGTAAAGCTCAATCTCCAGCCCGACGCCAAAGGTTCTTATGTGGAAGTTCTAGAGAGATATGTCAATTTGGGACCAATTGTGGACTTCTGTGTTGTTGACCTGGAGAGGCAAGGTCAAGGTCAGGTCGTGACTTGCTCTGGAGCCTATAAGGATGGCTCACTTCGTATTGTTCGAAATGGAATTGGAATAAATGAGCAGGTCTTGTCATCTAAAGTATTTTTGAGTGAATTTTTTTGTGTATTCCTATTGCTACAATAATTTAATCGATATGCGATGCTACTTGCAGGCGTCTGTGGAACTACAAGGGATCAAAGGAATGTGGTCTCTTAGATCAGCTACTGATGATCCATATGACACATTCTTGGTTGTTAGCTTCATTAGCGAGACACGTGTTTTAGCTATGAACCTTGAGGATGAGCTGGAAGAAACTGAGATAGAAGGCTTCAATTCTCAAGTCCAGACCTTGTTTTGTCATGATGCTGTATACAACCAGCTTGTACAGGTATGCCCTGTGCTGAGTAGACCATTTCTTAGTCTAAGAAGTATTTTATCCATCAATCTACCAGCCAGGTGCTTTTGCAATTGTTCAGTGTATGTCATTCTGAACAATGTTATTGTAGGAGAATTTAAGTATGAGACATAAATAGGACTAGGTTTTTTATTTTATCAATCTCCTTGACTCTCTGCCACTGGGTGGATGTGGACCAAAAAGTAGAGAATCTACAACATAACATGATTCTCTATGAAAGGCACCCAATCATCTAAACAAGTAGGAATTTCAAGGTTGCACCAAAAAACAATCAAAGACAAAAGGCTGTTCCTCAAGTATACAAAATCATTTTCAATCCCCTCAAAAGCTCTCCTATTTCTCTCTCCATACGATCCACATAACAGCTAACGGAGCAACCTTCCATGCCTTTTATCGTCTTCTACTATGTCTACCAGCCCAGCTGTGCAACACATCTCTAACAGTACCTGGCATCACCCATCGTACACCAAAGTAATTCAGACCACCCTCCACAAACCCGATGCCACTCTATAATGCACCAATAGATGATCAACTTCTTCACCCGAACATTTGCACATGTAGCACCTACTGACATAAGTAATATTTCTCTTCCTCAGATTCTCAGCTATCAGAATCGTTCCTCTCGCTGCCAACCATGCAAAAACGCACACCTTCCTAGGCGCCCTAGGAATCCATATCGATAAACGTTGAAAGTGTGTCTCCCCTCTCACCAACAAACTCTGGTAGAGAGATTTGACTGTGAACAAACCATCACTTTTTAGCGCTCATCTCCACGAGTCATTATTAAAGTGAGGTCTGATTTGCTTGTAATGTAGCTCCACTAACCTTTGAAACTCTCCCAACTCCCAGTCTTGCAGATTTCTCCTAAACGTCATATCCCAAAGTACTTCCCGTCGCGCTCCCTGAATCTAATGGACTGTCAATTCCTTGTAGTTCGAAACTCTGTACAAATTAGGGAATGAAATCCTCAAGGAGTCTTCCCCGCACCGCTTGTGATTCCAAAAGCTAATTCTTCTCCCATCCCTAACCCTAAAGAAGATATGACCATTGAAGTCCTCCCACCCCTTCATTTTGCTCCTCCACATGCTATATCCAAATGGAACTGTGATAGTTCTAGTTCTCCATACCCAGTCCATAAAACCATACTTCTCAACTACTACCCCTGCCAGTGGTTGCATTTTTCATGTCTCTATGGTTTTCATAACAATCTTACATATAAGATTCTTATCTACCTCTGGGTAATGAATTGAGACACATTTATGATTAGATTAAAATTGTGATTTGATAATATAGATCTGTCTGGGGATTATACTTTAGGGTCTATATATGGAATTGGTAGGTTAAACTTCTTTCTTTTTGGGTTATTTGGTGTGATTTTTCAAGTATGAAATGTTCAGAAGTAGATTATAAAATCTATAAATTGTAGTAGCCATCTGCAGGAAGATGATTTCTTTCATACAGATACTAGGTTATACAAAATGTCCGTCATTACATTGTGAAACTAATTCTTTCCTTCTCTATAGTGTAGACTTCAATGGTTTCCCCTAGTTCTTGTTGGTATTCTTTCTGGTCTGTTATGCGCATACTGTAACTAGTAATCTTGAAGATTTGTCAAGTGTTTCCACTATGATTGATATTATCTTAAGATCACAAAAGTTAGAAATGAGAATATTATTTCAGAAGCATCTTCCTTCAGTATCATCTCTTTTTTGTTAGGTTAATCGCCAGTTGTGTGCGTAAATTTTTTCAAAGTTCATATATGTGTCATCTTTTACATGCTTCTTAAGTTGTAATGCATCTTGTTTTGTTATTATGTGCTCGTTGGATGAGGGGAGACAGAGAGTCTTTGTTGGAATAAATACTATTCTTTCCGCTGTCATATTTGAGATTGTCAGTTACTGCTATTGCTTGTTACTGCTAGTATGTCCCTATTTGGCTTCATTGAGAGAGTTAAAAATGAGAATCCAGAATCTTCCATAACCTCTCTCTGCAGTAATTTGGTAGACTATAATGAGTAATGATCTAATCGAACATTGATTGCTTTAGGCTATAACGTTGTCATTAACCATCTGTGGAAAGCTTCTTTTATATTTCTGGCTGAATACATTAAACAATCTGTATTCATGGATAGTTGGGCATAAATTGTCATGCAGGTTACTTCTAACTCTGTAAGATTGGTCAGCTCTATCTCTAGAGATCTGAAAAACGAATGGTTTGCTCCAGCCGGCTACTCAGTCAATGTTGCAACTGCTAATGCCACTCAGGTTTACCTCTTGCATTTATCCATGACTTCATAATAGTTTGAGACAGGTAACAGCCTGTTGGTGATTAGTTTTAGAACAAATGTCGAATAGCTTTTATATATCATGGTTGTGCAGTTTTTCTGCCCTTCCAGGAAAAAACAAGAGACCAAATAACTATGACAATGACAGATGTTGGTTGTTACATGCTTGTGGCGATTGGACACAGATTCCAATGCACAATTGTGCATTTTTTAGGTTATGTAGCTTCAAGATCTTATTTCTTGGGACGTTTACTCTCAGTTTCTTGTTGGTGCCAAGTTCTTGTTTTAAACAGTGACATCTTTTTGTATACCAACTGAATGAAGTTCTGAATGAAGTATATTAGATATTACTAATTTTTGTGATTAGTTCTTGTTGCAATAATCATTGCTTTTGACTTAGAAAAGGAAAGCTATACTTCGATTATTTTATAACACTGAATATTTTTATTGTGCTCATAGAATTTACTTTTACATAGTGCAGAACTTGTTTTGAACTGGAGCTCGCAAGTTAATAGCAACCGTATTGTCTTTTTTAAGTTTATGATACTTGATTTCTTCTTTTGACTTTGGAAAAAACCCAATTTCCTTGACCTCTTTTTCTCCTTCATATTTGTGACCATCCTATCTATAGCTATATTTTTATACATCAGTTTACGGAAAATCATCGCTAGGTTACAATCTAGTGATTGATTTTACCCTAGAAGGTCTTGTTTCCAATGTGTTCTGTGTTTGACCAAAATATGGATTAGAAGGTCTTGTTTCCAATTCGTGCTGTGTTTGACCAAAAGATGGGTTTCACCTTTAAAAGTGAATATCTGTCAGGAATCAGGAAACACGGAATAACAAGCTAAATAACAGCATCACAGAGTTGGATACCGACACAAACAACACAATGAAATTTTGAACATTAGGCAGATATGCCACAAATTATATACCTGTATACGAAAAATGTGCTTTATATGATTTTTTTACTTTAGTAACAAAGAATGTGCTTTATTTGTTTTGTTAACACATTAGTAACAAAGAATGTCTAAATACATAATTCATCAGTTTCATAGATTCTTTTTGATAAATAACGTGAAAACTTTCATTGAACAGTACCAAGAAGATTTTTACTCTTACCAATAAAAAAAGACTAAATAAAATTGTGTACTAAGAAAGTGCATATGTATGTATAGATAAAGACTCGGATTCCTTGTAATAGTGTAGAGAATGTTTGAGTCCACAAAGGAATTAGCATTATTATTCTAAAAGCCATGACACAAATTTAACCTTGGTGGACATCTCGATTTGGCAAAAAACAGTTGAGTTCTGGTCTTCAAAGCATCGGTTTCTGTCCTTCCAAGCTGCCCTAGAAATGCAAGGTGGTGTCATCTTCCATCAATATAATAGATTGTAAGGTAGGTGTAAGAACAGATTCAAGTTAGTAACATCTCAACAAAGATAGCAAAACATCCGTATGTAGTTCCATATAATAACAGTTTAATTACATGAGTAAACTTGCCATCTTCTCTTTTGATCTAGAGCTTGGTCAAGTAAAGGGGACTGGTTGTTCAGCTTTTTTTCAAAAAATTTCCCTTACTATAGAAGGAACTCACCCCCTCCCCCCCCAATTTATGTGAACCTATTTGACTTGATGTGGAGTTTAAGAACGAAAGGATGACCTTTGAAACGTCCTTTTATTTTTTTGATAAGGTACATGTGGTCTTAAACATACCATAACATTTGTGTGGACTGTGGTTGTAAGGCTTCTGAAACTTGTGATATTAAATCTGGTAACATTTTTGTTGCTATAAAAGTTTTTCATCAAGGTACAATGGGAATTTGACGTTAAACTTTTTTTAAATTTAGAAATGGGTCATTCTTTTTGGAATAGACTAAAAAAGGAATAGCTTCACATAGATTGGAAATGAGGGAGTTAATAATTTTTTTGATCTATGTTGTTTTTATGCGTAAGAGTTATTGCATAAAGCCAAATGGGTGACACAATTTTTTTTTTGAAAAGGACATGGGTGACACAATTTCTGATTTAAAAATTGAATATGAATTAGAACCTGCATAATCTTAGCTAATACATAGACCACTTCAGCTTGTGGAACAAGAATGAGTTGTGATCTCCTTCACAATATAAAACATAAGTTGCTAGAGATAGGCTTCGTTAGATCTCTCAATAATGCAGTTGAAATCTTGAGCAAATGAGTACTAGTTTTTCAAAGTTATGGAGAACTTAAAAGACTTAAATAGTAAAATCACTTAATAGAATTATTTGAATTTCTTTGCTTGTTCTTTAGTTAAACTTAGAAGCAGAAATAGTTTATTAAATTGTAAAATAAAAGGAATATATTTCAGATTGCTCAATTTAGAACCATTTCACGATTCACAGGGTGTTGGTTAATTTGTGACACCTTAGGATGTCTGTTGAAAGCTATAGTTTCTNGGGGGGGTGGGGTGGGGGGGGGTGTGGGGTCATGGTTTACCTTTGTTAGTTGCAAACATTTATTAATCCACTCTTCTGCGGATTAGCTCATGTGCTGCTATTTTTTCTTTCTTTTACAGGTACTGTTGGCAACTGGGGGTGGCCATCTGGTCTACCTAGAAATTGGTGATGGGGTGCTGAATGAAGTAAAATATGCCAAGTTGGATTATGATATCTCATGCCTGGACATAAATCCAATTGGTGAGACTCCAAACTATAGTCAAATTGCAGCAGTTGGAATGTGGACAGACATAAGTGTCAGGATATATTCACTTCCCGACTTGAATCTCATTACAAAGGAACAGCTAGGAGGGGAGATCATTCCTCGTTCTGTTCTTATGTGTTCCTTCGAAGGGGTATGTCCTCTATCTTTAGTCGCCTTGTATGCCTCAACAACCTGTTTTCTTTTTGGGGAATGACAGGGTTTTGGGTTTGATATCTTGGGCTTCCCTGGGCAGAAACCAGGGAAACAACTGGCTAAAGGTGGGGTGCCTTCTGTTCTCTGGTTATAGATTTTTTTGTTCTTTAATTTCTTTGATAAAGCTGTCTATAGGCTTTATAGGCTTATAGCCAAACATGAGTTATCATTGGGATGGTTGTTAATTGTGCTCTAGAATCATGCTCCTCTAGCACTTATGTGGAGCATATGGAGGGTGGAACAAGAGACCATTTGATGGAGTAGAGAAAGATCTTGTACATTTGAGAAAGTCTCTTTTCCCTTATTTCTTTTTGGGGTGCACCCACGAACTTCGTACTTGTAGTCTGTAGAAGATTAGGTTAGGTGTCTTTTGTGGAAAACCATGTCTTCTTGTAAGGTTTTCTATTTTTTAATATACTTCTTGTATGAGTGCGCTTTTTGCCCTTCTTTTAATGAAATTTATTACTTTATCCAAAAGTAAAACATCAACACTGAAGCATTTATGATTGTTCTATGGTTATTCAAGAAAATAAAATGAAATAAAATCAAGACCTGAAGCTGCTGTAATCAATGAACAGTAGGAATCCTTGGAAGCATTAAACTANTCCCATGCCTTTCTTGGTCGGACCAACCCAACCGGCGATTTCCGACAAGTCTTTCTGAATTGGAAGAGCAAGAAGCGGAACTAGAAGAAAACTTTCTTTCTCTTTATGGATAACCAATTCATTTTCAAATATAGTTGGGAGACTTTACCCAAGAAATGGGTAAAAAAAATGGAAAGATCGGAACATGGGAATAGATCTGATACCAATACGGACTACCTATTTCTCTTTCCAAATTTGGGTACAATTCATCTTTCATCAAGTGGACTAGTAGTTGGATGGCAAGAGTGAGAGAAAGTATACACCAGCAGATTTGATTGACTGATACTGGAATAGGGTTTTGAATGGATCAGGCAATAGCCATGAAACTTTTTATGCTGCCCTCCTCCAATATGTTCTCTTACCTCTGTTTCTTTCCTCTTTTTGGGGGTTTAAAACTCTCTTTCAGATATCTTATCTACTATGTGCTTTGGGAGATGGTCATCTCTTGAATTATGTATTGAGCACGAGTACTGGTGAGCTGACAGACAGGAAAAAAGTGTCTCTTGGAACCCAGCCCATAACACTTCGTACATTCTCATCTAAAGATGCTACGCACGTTTTTGCTGCCTCCGATAGGCCCACAGTTATTTACAGCAGTAACAAGAAGCTGCTTTATAGCAATGTAAATCTAAAAGAAGTTAGTCATATGTGCCCATTCAATGTTGCAGCTTTTCCAGACAGGTAATTTGTTCCTTCTTTTTCTCCATTTTACTGCCAGCATTGCGTCTGTTGACTTAAAAATTGAATGTGGAACTCTATTGGAAATTTCTATCTCTGTCTATTGATTTAAGTGTTTAATTACATTTTGAGAATGAATTGCTAGCTCAGCCCTCAGACACCTATTACTGGGGTCAACATGTTAAAGAATTAAATGTCTTCTATATATCATTACAAGCTAATGTTAGAGTTGATATTTGCTAGATCTTCCATTTCTGTCACAGTCGAAGAATGTTAGAAAATCATAAATTGTTGTTGTAAGTTTCTGTGTCTTTTATTAATTGTGTCCTATATTTTCTATACATAAGAGCTTTAATAGTTATTTCTCTTTTGTCAACAGTCTCGCAATTGCAAAAGAAGGAGAGTTAACAATTGGCACTATTGATGAAATTCAAAAGCTTCACATCCGTTCAATACCCCTGGGGGAGCATGCACGGCGGATCAGCCATCAAGAGCAGACCAGGACATTTGCTCTATGCAGCGTCAAGTATACTCAGTCGAATGCAGATGATCCTGAAGTGCATTTTGTCCGCCTATTAGATGATCAGACATTTGAGTTCATATCAACTTACCCCCTTGACCAATTTGAATATGGTTGTTCCATACTTAGCTGCTCCTTTTCTGATGACAGTAATGTGTATTATTGCATTGGGACTGCTTATGTGATGCCAGAGGAAAATGAACCTACCAAGGTAAGTTTCATTGATAGAAGTTTCTCTAATTGTAAGATTTGCTTAGATCCTGTGATTCGTGATGAACTATCGATTTGCGTAGATTTTGGGTTTCGAGCCATATTGTTTTCCTCAAATTCATCTGATACCATACCTATTGGTTGAACTTTATCATCTTTCCATCACCATACCCACCTTTTTTGGCTCTTTTTTTTATTGTTGAAACTGGTGATGTTCCTGCATGGTTATAAGGCAAATTACGATCTTGATGATCTTTTCTTTCAACTGTTTTCAACTAGATTCTTTTATTCCTTGCTTAACTAAAATGTGACAACAAATATGGGATGGTGGGAGGATTGCTGAAGGGATATAAAGAACACCCCCCCCTCCC